>PVJH01001067.1:0-236886 GCA_004026705.1 Nesogale talazaci
GGGAAAGGGAAGCAGAAAGAGATATCCTGGAACTTTGGATTCCATTTTTTAATTTTATATTGTTCAACTTCACTATTACCCATTTCCCAAATACTCTATCCTTCCTAACAGAAACCCTGTGCCCACTAACAAATTCTCCTTAGCCACGCCACCCACTTGCTTTACAACCACTAATGAACATTGGTCTCTCTTCACTGGTAAATCATTTTATATAAATGATTTTATATACTATTTGATCCTTTGTTACTGACTTAGTTCACCCATCAATGTTTTTAAGGTTCCTTAGATCCCACACTTGATCTCATAAACATTTTGACATTATCTTTAAGTGGGAAGGTCATTTTGGTGGTGTATTTTTGAATATAAACATTTTCATCGGAATTATGCAAAAGGTAATTATTTTTTGGGAAAAAAGACTTTCCTTCCAAATAGTACTTGGCTGGTCTACGGTTTGGTTCAGTTCCCCACTTCTAGTTTCTCATTTTAAGAATTGAGGTAGAGTTGATATATTCCGTGCAAAAGCACAGAGTTTGATGAGATTTAGAAATGCATACTCCGGGGCAACCCACAGCACTCACAGGATAAAGTAAATTTGCATTACCTTAGAGAGAAACTTCATGTCCCTTCCATCCATGCCCAGAGGCCCTCACAGTTCTGATATCCATCACCAGAGATCCTTGTAGACTCTCACATACATGAACTCAAAGCAGGTGTTCTTTTGTATCTAGCTTCTTTTGCCTAATCCAATGCTTTGAGATTCAGATGTATTCCTGTATTTAACCTATGGGTGTTGGCACAGGGTTGTTTTCTTTGATTCAAACATTAGTCCAATTCTCTTTTCATATTTCTATTGGTCTTTTAGAGCTCTATTGACAAGTACCCCTCCTTGATCAGCCTGCTCTGTTCTATATCCTCAACATCCTGAGCAACTGCTCACATCTCCACTCCCTTTCTCATGGGGGCACTTACTCTTTTATACCTTTGTTCTCAGCATCTAGCAGAATGCCCAGCTTAATTGTTTGTTAAATGAATCACTCTACAATAAAGACTTCCTTTGGAAAACTTGGTTTGTTTTTGAGATTCTTCTCATACTTCTATGCTGTGTAGTTAGATGACCCATTGTTCTTTTTTCAGAGTTGACTCAATTTCAAACTCAAACACTGAAAAATTCATCAGCATGCAGAATTTTCCCTAAACCCTAAACCCTATTGGCGAGTTTGGAGGAAGTTTTGACTTATTCTAGCCACATTTCTTATATTACTATGTTTTTGTGCAAAACACCTAAGTATGAAAATGAGCACAAAATAAAAAATGAACCTTTTTCCTACTCTCATGGACCCGATTCATTAGTGTTTATAACTGCTATTTCGAATGTCCCTAAGTATCCAAATTCCCATCAACTATAGGATGAATTGCAACTTATGCCATCATTGGAATACAGATGAAAATAAGCACAGCTAGATGCAACTATTTCACTGAAACTATTTCCCAAAAAATGTTGAATAAAAGAAGGCAGATATTGAAGAATACACACTGTCTGGTTCTAAATGTATATAAACATTAGGGGGACAGAAGAAGAAGAAAGAAAACAACTCTGTTGTTAGAAGTCAAGATAAGAGCTACCCTTTTTGGTGGTGAGAGTGTGGGGTGGTGTATGGGAGTGAGGTTTGTAGAATGTCGTCACTGAAAGGAAGCACGAGAGGAGACTTCTGGGAGTTGGCAGGAAGCTTGTTCTGGGTGACAGCTCCACAGTGGAGCTCCGTGAATCTCCACACTTGAGCACTCTGTCCTCTTCAGTACCTCATTGAGATGATTAGCATCGCACAGTATTTTAAGTAGATATTTTCAATGTCTGAGCTCCCTGCAATAGCTACAGGGGAAAAATGGGCCCAGCCAGTTCAAATCCGTGTCATTCAAGATCTATATATGGATTTTCAACCGTATGGGAGGTTGCTGTCCCTGCTCCTCTGTTGTTCAATGTCACGGGTTAACTGCGTATGTAGGACAGTACAACGGAGTAATCAAAATTTTATAATTTTGTAGTTAGAACCTTGAATTTGGTAATCACTACCACTTGACTTCTTTTGATTTAGTCAGAGTCAGGGCTTTAAAGGGCCTTCAATGTAAATCTTATGTCTGTGGATGCTTTGTTAATGCTCTGCTCACATGCCACTCACATCTATTATAAAGAGCAATTAATCAACTCCTTGTAGACCTACTATGAAGTCCTTATGAAGACAAACTGTTTATCCTTGCATGTTAACCTAAAGCTTGAGACCAACTTACAAGGCCTTTTTAGCTCCTTCCATTTAGATTACTAACAAGGGGAAAACCTCTGCTCTGTAATAGGTATATGTGATGATACTAAGAATCAGAATGGATTCAGTAGCGATCAGTGTGTTTGGTTAGATAAACACCAAGCCAAACACATTACTGTTGAATCAGTTTAGATTTTTTAATATACATTTTAATTAGCGATTACCTACACACTAGAAGTGCTAAGTATTCCTCTGTATAATTAATTTAGTTTTTTTTATTATGGAAACATTTTTTTTAAGAAGGAAAGGAAAACACCCTTATGCTATGACTTTCTGTCCTTTTACCTCCTTCCTTCTGTTCTGTCATCCCACCCTTCCTCATCTCCATTCTCTCTTTTTTTCCCCCAATGCACAGTTATATTACCCATGTCTAGTGAGGTCCAGTTGTGCAGAATCCTGGGTCTCCACACACATAAACTAGTACCATAAGGTTGGCAGAAGCAACTAGAAAAATCTTTTGAATTATCCCACCATTTCTATCTAGCTAATGCATTAATTTAAACATTTTTATTATGTTAACATATATTTAATATTTCCGATCTCTACCATTTTAAAATATATAGTTTGGTGACACTATAATTCAGTGACATGTGCACTTTTCAAATTTTTGTCATATCCCGAGAAACAGTACCACTTGCATGATAAATCACAATCTACTATTCCTCTAATCTCTGGGTAGTTAACTAACAAGCACAATTTTCTCATTTTGGGTATTTCATAAAAGTGGGGTCTCACACACATTATTTGCCCTTTCATCATGCATTTAATACACTTAGCATGATGTTTTCAAGGCTTGTATATTGAAGCTAGTATCAGAACTTTATTTTCCCTTATGGGTGGATTCCATTAATGTATGTATCTATATCATATTTTGTTTATCTATTCATTTATTCATTGCTGTTTATGTTGTGTCTACTACTTATTGACTAAAAATAATAGACCATTGCAAATACCACTGCCAGTACAATCTTACTATGTTTTCTAATTGAAAGTGGTTCAAAAAAAGCATATTTGTTGCTTTTTTACAATAAAAGTAACAATGGACCAACTTTTGTTTTCATTTTCAGGTTTGACCTACCACCAGTTCTCTTGATTTCCATGGATGGTTTTCGAGCGGAGTATTTACAAACCTGGTACAAGTTCATGCCTAACATCAATAAACTGAGTAAGTTCCCTGCTGTTGAGACCCTGCAAATCACAAACCCAGTGAGGCCAGCTCTAGATGATCGGTACACCTTTCTTTCTGACCTCTAGTGTTAGTGGACTGTCTTACCCCAGGGCCCCTCAGATCCCTGATGGCTTTATCACATGCAATCTCATTTCATAGAGAGTGTATTCTCATACTTGTTGGCTTCTCCTTCTGTTCGTGGTACCATGCTCATCCCTTTGATTATTTTGACTTCTTTGTATTTGAATGTAATTTCTGTCCTATAGAAAATTGTTCCTTCGGCTGAGCCCCAGTGGCATAGTGGCTGTGCGCAGGACTGCAGCCCACTGGGATGGAGGTTCAATTCCAGCAGTGGGGCTGGGCCTCCTACTCCCACCACCGGAGAGCAGTGATGCCCACAAAAAAAGAAAATTGTTCCTTCATACTGGCTCCAAAGTGACATCTGCCCAAACTAGGTTCTGGGTCTCAATGAAATAGTTGTGCCTATCAAGGGCAGGGTCCCTTGAGAATCTGTGTAGACTGGAAAAATTTACCAATCACCAAAAGACCAGAAGGTGAGAAGTTCACGATATACATCTGTTTCTGAAATCAAACCGTCTGAGACTTGACTCCACCACTTACTATCTAGGAAACCTTGGCCAAGTTTGTCTCACCTTTTGTGACTCCTCTTTCATCATGTTCATGATAATAATCCCTACCTGATAGGATTATGATGAGAACGTACATACAGTATACAGTGAATGATTGATTTAAAGCTATTTCTATAATTACTGCTTTCGTTATCATCCATATCATGATGTTGTACTTCTACATTGGTCTCCATGCTATCTGATAATGTTAATAATATGGAGAAGGTAAGTGCTGAACAGTGCAGAGATAGAAGATGGTAGAGCATGATCAGAATCAAAGACTCTCTCCAGGGTCCACAGGCTTCATGGCCCCACAGTTTCTCTCTTTATTTATCTCTCTCCCAAGTCTTCTATAGACAAGGTACTCAAATTTAATGACAATTTTGCTGTCTCCCTGTATTTATCTTTCTTCAAATTACAAAAGAAGTTGACCCTGAATAAGTCAGTTATTTTTTCTCGGTCAATGACCACAAATAAGAAGTGATACCTTAATTTCTCCTACTAATTTCCTCTCTAAGATAATACTCTTTATAGAAAGGCAGAGAAATCACTGCATCCCAACGCTGACCTCTTCAGTGGCTCATTCATGCTCTAAGATGCGTATGAAGCAAAGAGAGCCAGAGTTTGTGCTTCTGCCAAAACTGGCTCCAAGTTGAGGGGTTGTCGCTTTCTGCTAACATCCTTGAGCCGGCAAAGTTTATCAACACCTCTCGGTTTCTGACTCCATCTCTACGTTTCTCTTGACAATCTAGTCATGAAATCTTGTGTCCAGACAGGGATGTACCTAGGCAGGCTCAACTTTACCCCTTTTTGTAAAGAAATTACTTGATTTGTTCCACCCATTGAGAGTTGGACATGAAACCATGAAATACTGGATCACTTGTGCTCTTTTTTCCCCCCTTTGTTAGGTTTAAAATACTTTTTGATCATTCAGACAGCACCTCAATGTTCAAATGTATAAAGACATTCCTCACTAGGTGGGGCAGGGCACATTGGGGCCATTTGGATTTAAGACGCTCAATAAGGTAAACCTGTAATAAAATGCCAGGATTAGACTTCACCTTGCCTTGGGGTGAGGTGACAGACAGCAAATCTCACTGTTAAGGACTTCCAGGGCCCCATCTGTAGATTCCCATCAAGCTGTCTTGGTTGGACTAGTGATTGTAAAGGCTGAGCAGGAACTAATACCACGAGGCAGTGACTCACGATAGGGTGATTTGAATCTCGGACATGCTCCAGTGAGAAGGTTAGGTCAGTGTGAGTGGGAGTAGGTAAGGAAAGTCCAGACCAAGGTCAGGAAGCTCTCAGGTGATCTAGAAATGATTTAGCTTGAGCAGAAGTCAAGTGTCCTGGAATACTTAGGTGGGACATTGAGTAAAATGAACTAGAAATAGCTGGTAGAAAGCTAATTTCCAGGGAAACAAGATATATATGGATTTTTTTAAAGACTAAAAGTAGTTTATTCACTTAAATTATTTTAGTCTAATTAAAACATTAAAAATTACTTGTATAAATTTAAATATGTGTATACAAGTGAATTATTACATGTTATTGACAAAAATAGTTGAAGAAAATATGTGATAAGTAAGAATAAAGAGTATCTGGGTTTTTAAAGCTTAGCATTATCAAGGTTGCCAGTACTGAGCAGTAGAACCTTGGAATTCCCAATAGCAGATGTTGTTTGCTTTTTGTTCTCTTCCATGCTGTCTTATCTTTGTGTCAATATTCAGAAGTAGCCTTGAAATTACTGAAAAAAATAGAAGTCCCTGCAGAGCTGATTGTCCTTGGTTTACTTGAGTTAAAGACATGATACAGGCCACCTGCATGATTTGGATTTTTAGGAGGCTGTTCTACTCAAAAGAGCACTGGAGGCATGCGAGGGCTATACATTGTATTATTAACCACAAGGTCAGCAGTTTGAGCCAACTACTCACAGTTACCCAGAGCTCTGTGGGAGGAAAAGGAGGCCTTAAAGTCTTAAAGTTTTAGACTTTAAAGTCTAAGAATGACTTAAAGTCTTAATGACTTAAAGTCTTAGAAACCCAAGGGAGCAGTTCTGACCCACAGGATTTCTGAGTGGGAATCAGCTCGACAGTGAGTTTGGTTTTTGAGAATGTTTATCAAATGAAAAGTGCCTGATTTAAGCCCTTGGCTATTGTTGAGCAGTTTGCAAGGTCTTCAATATGTAGAAATACTTTAATCGATAATATTTCAATATATGACTCGTAAGAATCGCAATGATTTTTCAGCCATCTTGATGTGTATGTTCTTCAGCTGCTCAGTTACACATCCCTTTAGTCCTCCACCTCATTGTCACTTGCTTTAGACAGCCTGTCTTCAGAGAACAACCCTCTTAAACCAAACTCACTGCCATGAAGTCTATTGCCACTCAGAGTGGCCAGTCCCTGGAAAAGGACCTCAGGCTTGGTGGAGGGTGGCAATGAAGAGGCAGTCTTTCACCACGCTGGACAGACAGAATGGCTGCAACGAGGAGGTCCAACAAAACAATTGTGTGCATGGTGCAGGACCAGGCAGTGTTGTGCTTCGGGTCACCACGAGTCAGAACCCATTCCATGGCACCTAACAAAACAAGAATCACGGACTAGGAAGGGACTTCTAAAACTTCATGAAAAATGGAATGAGAATGTAAAAATAAAAAATATGTAAACTTGACTTCTCCACACAAACGCCATAAAGGGTCAGAAACTTTTGTTAGTAATGACACTAGTCATTCAGTCCAGCCCTAGAGAACTGAGCATCCTGGAACTTTAATACTGCCAATGAGCTATTTTTATCTAATTGGCTGAGGAAAAATGGGTGCCCTTTAAATATATTTTTGAAGATCCATAAATAAGTCAGGAGACACTAAACTAGGACTGTACAGTGAAAGCTTGCTGATTTACCATAGAAAATCTAGCAAAACAGCCATTATTTGAGTGGAAGACAGAATAAGAATATTATAACAGCCAAAAAGCACTCTGACAAAACGTTCCTGTGTGTTTTTTCTTCTGAAACTTTCACTACTGTTGTTAAAACAGTGATAAAACAGCAGAGTGAGTGTCTCCAGAAACTGTATTATTATTATTATTATTACTATTATTATTATTTTAATGAACTCTGACCATGTCTGTTGTTTTTGACTTTTCACATTGACAGGAGCGTTTTCACCTCTTGGTGGCATTTGCTTTCCCTGTACTTTGTCTTCAGGACAGTGCTGGTAGCGCCATGTTCTATATCCTGTTATAGTTCTTCTAAGAAACATGTCAGGATCTTGATACCACTTATGTAAAATTTCTATAGAAAATTTTGCAGCTGATCTAAACTGCTGTCAGTTTGGGCACCCATTGAGTGGAAAGTTTGTTCAGCTTTAATTTTCAGTCAGACTTATGTAAGCTGAGCCAGCTGCTATGTTTGATATTGTTTCTATTGTTAACCATTGATTCTCTCCATGTATGGCATGGATTATATTCATTTGTTTCCTTACAAATTGATATAGATGGCCTTCCACTCGGGCTTTTACCTTCATCATCTTCTCTTTTTGAAATGAGTTGTCCATTGTAAACTGTTGATTTTGTGTGGGAAGTCATTGTCCTCATAAATGTTCATAAAGCAACAATAATTTCACTCTTCTGCCATCTAACATTACCATAAATTCAGTGTTTGGTCTTCAATTCAGTAGCACTCATTTGGTTTCCTAGGGGCTCCTTTTCAAGCTGATGTCTTATCCTTCTTGGTGTGTCAACTAGCATCTGTTTAGATGTGTGATAAGTTAATGCAAGTTAGTGCAACTATTTATTAATTCCATGTTTGTCTCTCCTTATTATATGTATTTCAATGAACTTATAAAGATCTCTCTGTGTTTAGTCCATTTATATTTTTAGATTTTTATTCAATTACTAGTATCCTTAATTTAAAAAACCAAAATGTTCCAGTTTTTCTTTACAATGACTTTTTCTGATTAGCTTATTGTCCCTCTTTCTAATATTATTTGCTTCAGTCATAATTTGGATTCAGATGATAAGATTTAGAAGACTGCTTTTAGAAGGCTATGCACTCCAATAGTTCTGTGCTAAGACGGGTTTGCCCAGAAGGTAACCTGATTCTGTAGAAGTCAGGGACTGTATCTCATTTCTATGATATCATAACTAGGGACGTGCCATGATTTCACAATACTGGAAGCTTAATTTGTGTTTTCTTTTATAGCCTGTGTCTTTAGGCATTTAAAGATTTAAGTATGCTGTCCATGTTTCAGGAAATAGAAACAAAAACATGGCTTTTGTTCATATATCTGGGGCCATTGTTTGATCTTTGCTCCCCCCAGTTCAATTCTTCTTCTTATGTGCATGAATTAAATTTCATTTTGTTTCCTTATCATTTAATTTCTTAGCAAAATAAGAATTTTTCTTCCTGTCAAGGACAAGATTTATTTATTGGTGATACTGACAAAGGAAAAAAGATTGTGTTTGTATTATGACTCACGTACCAAAGCAATTAATTCTTAAACTTAATTATTTGGAATCACTGTGTTAAAAGTACATTTTTTAGTTTATCTCTCTCCCGTCTTCTACTCCCCACAGTAGACGCCATATTAGTTCTAGAAGATTCTGAAAGAGGAAGCTTCTGGATCAACAAGGATTTACTGTTTCCCCACTGCCTAGTATGACTTTCTGGACAAAAAACAAGTGCATTTTTTTTTGTTTTAGCATGTACACAATCCATAATGGTCAAGTTTTTCATAGAATTAAAAGCAGAAAGATGCTTCTATGGAACTTCTCTTGGGTTTTGCTGCTGCAGAGGAAATAGCAATGTGTTCCAAATGTTCTGGCCTCTTGGGCAAGGTTATTGCACTGATTAAGAGTTATTCAAACAATGAAAGTAGAATTAATTCCATGCTTTGTGGAAAAAACAGATCACAGGAAATATCACTAGAGAAATGGAAACTGCACTGAAATTAAACAGCAGTCAAGCTGGCTAATTTTTACACCTTGCCTCTTGTCAGTCAGATCCCTTTTAAATGACCTACACAGTTGTGTTTACTTTTGTTGCATTTGGTGCTTTTTATCTTAAAAGTCTATCTGCTGAGATCCACACATTATAAGGAAATGTTCATTGTCATTACCAGTATTATAGGACGGGAACAGTAAGAGTGAACAAAACAGTGTATCATTTAGGATACATTGAATCCTGCTGGTGCTTTTGGGTAAGTATTGGAAAGCTAATGGGGGTTCAAGGCCACCGCAGTAAGCAGTATGGAGATCAGGGGACCGCCATAACTGACCCTCTTTGACTTCCTTGTTAGCAAGAGGTCAAGATCAGACATGCCTCCATGCCTCCTCTTTCTTTACCTACTCTGACACTAACGATTCCAGCAATGTTTCTTCCTCTAAACTCAATTTCTACTCTGGTTTCAATACTTGGTTGAAATACCTACAAAGACAAAATTGTAGGAGTTTGGGTAGTGGATAGACTAGCACAAGTCAGGAGCAGTAAACAGTGAAACTTACAAAGCTGAAGGGTGTGCTGAGCCCCGGTGGCGTAGTGGGACTGCGGCCCCCTGGCTTGGTGGTTCAAATCCAGCAGCAGCTCTCCAGGAGCAAGTCTGGGCCTTCCACTCCCATCAGAGGGCAGTGATGCCCACTCCCAACCCCCAACAGAACAAAACAAAACAAAGTTGAAGGGTGTTCTGTTTACTTTATGGCCCTTTACAGAAATGTTTGTGGAGCCCTGATTTAATTCATTTCTCTCCTAAAAGCTGAAATTCCTTGGAAAGAGGAATTTTCCGAGCTAGCATTTCAACTTCTTCTCATTTACAATCCACTCTCAGATTAGTCTTTTACAATTTCTCTTTTACAATTTTCACTCCAGATTTTTAGTTACCGACACACCTTCCGAGGAGGAAACACTTTGCTAATTTCTCCCTAAACTTTGTTGCAGAGACATGTGGAACTCATTCCAAATACATGAGGGCTGTCTATCCAACCAAAACCTTCCCAAATCACTACACCATTGTCACAGTAAGTGCTTGACTGAGTAGTAAGACTGACAAGACCTCTGGTAGGCAGCAGGCATGTTTAAGGCAGGAATGATTATTGCGTAAATATGTGTGGCTGAATTGAAGGACTGATAACTGATAGTTAAATGAATGGATGGGTGGATGGATAAGTGACTAATGACTAGAGAATATATATGTGTGTGTTTGTATATATATATGCGCACACATATGAGTCAACAACAATGGATTTGTATATATGTGAAGGGGCTTCAAAGAGTTGGTGAGAAGATTCCATGACCATTTCATTCCATTTTTCCATGAGCTTTTGAAGTCCCCTCCTGTGTGTACATGAATACATTAGGATTAAGAGAAAGATGTTAAGCTACAAAATTATAGAAACCCTTGATTTAGGTTTGATTAACCTTATGTTAAGTTACAAAATCATGGAAATCTTTATTGTGAAAATATAAAAGCAAGAAGCCATCGTTTTTGGAAGATACCCATGTAAGTCTGTCTATTTGCTTTTGAAGATTGTGCTTCACTAGCTTACCTGAAGCATCCTTTGCAAATTGATTTGCACCACATGAAAATTGTAGCTTTGGCATTCCTGAGTGATTCAAATCAGTTTCCCTGGAAATGATTATTGGTGTTGTTATATTTGGAAACAAAAATCAATTTGAAATGGCAGGATGGGATATGGTTTTAAGTAAAATTCTTGTCGGACAGTCATTTGCTATCCTTGACGATTGAGCAGTGTAGCGTGAGAGAGAGGAAAAAAATTCCTTAGTAAAACTTTCCTGTCTTTTTCTAACCAATACAGTTTCCACTTTCCTTCAGCTTCTTCATAAAATTCTATAAGGCCAATCCCTTTGGAATCCTAAACAATAGTCACCATAACTTTCTTTTCTGACCTCTCTGCCTTGTGTTCAACTGGCTCAGGAAATCCCCTCAGAAACCACTGTTTTGATTCAATCATTTTTGGGGGGCCTCACTGCCCTCTGGTGGTGGGAGTAGGAGGTCCGGCCTTGCTGCTGGAATTGAACCTCCAACTCAGTGAGCAGCAGTCCCGCGCACAACCACTACGCCACCAGGGCTCAGCCCGATTCAATCATTTTTAAATGCATTCTAACAAGACCAAGACAAGTGCACTACCAAGACAACTTGTCAGCAATCATCTATTTATAATAAACCCATGCATGTAGGAACTGGAGCCCTAGCAGCACTGCTTTTTGACTTATTCTTCTCATGTGTGTGTGTGTGTGTGTGTGTGTTATACATACAGACATTTGGATGTTAAACCAGGGATTTTACATCGAAGGGTATATGACAACTTTCCTAGGTATGAGTGATAGATCTTATGATATTTGAATTTAAATGTATTTTACTAACACACTATTCTGTCATATGTCCTTTTAGGGCTTGTATCTAGAATCACACGGCATCATTGACAATAATATGTATGATGTAAATCTCAACATGAATTTTTCTCTTTCATCAAAATCGAAGGAAAATCCAGCCTGGTGGGGAGGACAGCCAGTAAGTAGCAAATGCTCTGGTGACCCAAATGACCTCCATTTCCCAGTGTGACAGTGAGCGTCTGGGGACCAGAGGACCTGTCCTCTCTCTCCACTCTGAGAGTGACATTATCCTGATAGCATCAAGGAAACATGTTTCACCACTAAGTGTATTTTGGCATATATTTTTAAACTGGTGACTGTTGACGGAAATGGCCTTAGGGAGAATCTTCGATATTGTGCTGTCAGTGTATCAATCTAGAGATTAGTCTCTCAGGTTATCTATTAATTTTCTTCATCCAGCTTTGTAATTCATTGAAAAAGAGAACTGTCGAGCTTACCAATTTGAAAAAGAAAATGACCATTTTTACTCCTTTTTGAAATTTTTGATTTTTCAAAGGTGACTCCTGGATAGTAATTTTTTTAACTCCTACAGAGGCAAATTTTTTAACCCATTAAGTTTTGTTTAGTTAATTGGCTTCTACAATTTGTACTTTATAAGAAGAAATGTATTCAGCGTTTAGGAATACTTTGTTAGTTAAGAATAATTATCTCTGCTTGAATATTAGCAAGCTATTCAGATGATGTTTTGTTTTTCCTTTTGCTCAATGATTTTCAAACTGACCAACAGTTTGAACAAAACACCTGCTCTACTTTTCCCTGAGACATCTTCCTCTACGAAGTGCTCTTCTGGCTTTGTTTTCATGCAAAGGCACCTTTTCTATATTATACTTTTGTGGATACAAGGTCAAGTATGAGTAAATGAAGGGACCCAAAGTCAAATTTTAAATAGTAATAGCATCTTATAAATTTAGATTAAATTCAGCTCATTTTGTAACTGTACTTGCAGTTCCATTGCTGGTAAATTGTACCATGTCTATCCAGACTCCTTGTCCTGTTGACTTTTCCTTACCCTCCATTGTCTTCTCTTACAGATTTGGCTGACAGCAATGTACCAGGGTTTAAAATCGGGTACCTTCTTTTGGCCAGGTTCAGATGTGGCTGTCAATGGCAGCTTTCCTGACAAGTACATGGTCTATAACAAGTAGGTAAAGCATGCTCACGTGTGATCCCCTCTAGACAGGACGGACTCCGAGCTCAGCTTTTGCTTCTTTTGGGTTTTGTCTTTGTTGTAATGCTATTCTTTCAGTGGTTTGGGTTCAAACTCAAAGTTATCACTGCTTCCTCTTTGTCATTTCCCTCATTCAGTCTGCCTAAAAATGGTCTTGGATCTAGTATAAATAAAGTCAGAATCTGAAAACTGTTATGTATAACACTCTGGGTGGAGTGATCAGCCTTTCTTGCCAGTCTTGCTATACTCGCTTCTTTACAAGTCCCACTATCTTTCATCTTGCTTCCGATCATCTATTCTTAATCCAACAGCAAGTTGAATTCTAACTCTGGGTTTTTTTTTTTTTTTGCATACACATATTGATGCTTCCCCATTTCACTCAGTGTAAATGCCTGTGAACATCAAAGCAAGAGGGCTCGCGCCATCCTATTCTACCTTCAGACTCCGCTGCCCCTGCTCCCAGGCCCGTCCATCCTGCTGTAGCCAGGCAGACCTCATCTCAGAGCCGAAGGCGCACAGGGGCTCCTACCTCTCTAGGGTCTGTGTGCTGACTGTTCCCTCTGCAGGAGATGGTCTCAGCCCCTACATATATCCAGACCCCAATCCTTTGTCTCGTTTAGGACTTTACTCATGATGATTTAAAATTTTGTTTCACTTCCTTCCAGGCTCTGGTTTCTCTGTGTCCATTACTCTGCTCTAGTGTGTCTTTTTATGCACAGTATTGATCACCTATTGGACATACTGTGTTATTTATTTACTTATGATGCCTATCTTGCTTATATTCCTCCACTTAAATAGAATCTCCAGAAAGGCAGGCATCTGTGTTTTGTTTCCTGATAAACTTGATCTTCAAGGAACAAAGTACGACTGCAGTGGTGGGATTCAAATGATTTAACAGTCCTTCACTGTCTTAATAACTGTTTTGTTTTTTAAGATACTTTTATTGGGGGTTCTTACATCTCTTATCACAATCCACACATTCAGTGTGTCAAACACATTTGCACATATGCTGCCAACATTGTTTTCTAAGCATTCCCTTCCCACTTGAGCCCCTGATATCCCTTCCCCATTTCTTCCCCTTCCCTCCCCTGCCCACCCTCCCTCATGCCTCCTCGTATAGATTATTTTTTCCATATCTTACATTGTCCTCTGTTGTCCCTCACCCACATTTTCATTGTTCATCTCCCTGGGAGGGTGTTCTAGATTGAGCCTTGTGATTGATTCCTCTTTTCTTCCCTTACCCTCCCCTAATCCTCTACTTTCCTTGTTGCCCTGAGGGGTTTATCTCTCCTGGATTCTCTTTGTTGTGGGCTCTTATCTGTAGCAGTGTGCATGTTCTGGTCTAATTCGATATGTAAGGTAGAATTGAGGTCATAATAGTGGAGTGAAGAAAGCACCAAACAACTAGAGGAAGGTTGTGTGTTTCATTGGTGCTTTACTGCATCCTGAGTGGCTCATCTGTTCCCTGTGATAATGACTATATAAATATATATATTTTACCATATATATGGTAAAAGGTAGTTTTTACCTTTTATATTATAAGGATTATATTATAAGGAAGAGTTTTAATGAAACATATTAAGAAAACTTGAAAAAATCCAACAAAACTATATGTTGCTTCTTGATTGGTATCCTCACTTGTAATATTCTTTGCTTTATATTCTGACCATCTTGGCCTGTGTGATTCATTTTTACCCATCTTTTCATTGCAGGATCCCATTCCTTTAGAGGTAGGCCAATTAAAAAATAGTCATTGGGATGGATAGATTAAAAACAGGCAACTTCTCTGAACACATCATGCTTATCTTTGAAAAAAAAATCCTTTCTTCTCCTGCTGAGCTTACAGAAATTGTTCTGACAATATTTTTAGTTCATTGAATTCTTTCAGGAATAGCATAATTTACTCATAGTTTCTGGTGGGAATTCAGAGCATAGCACAAAGCTGAAACAAACGGCAGCCTGTCACTTTCTGGCTGTCTGGCACTTTTTCTCTTTACTATATATATATATATATTTTTTTTTTTTCTGACTGATGTGACCAACACAAGGGAATAAATATGTAGTATTTCATCAAATTATTTTGAGTTTTGGAAAATGTGACAGGTTAAGATGGAGCCTCAGTTAGGGACGAACAGCAAATATATAGACTTTGTTGGAGGTAGTGAAGGATTTTTGGGAAGGGAAGCGACAGCAGAGAAAGAGACAGCAGCATCTTGAGCTCCTAGGCAGTTCCAAGGCCCGAGAGTTCAGGCAGGGAAGCTGCACCAGTGAGGCAGTAGGACATATATAGGGATTGAGCCAAGGACATATGTACGGATAAGGGGATGAGGCTTTCTGATGTTGTAGTTGCAGGGTCTGAGTCAGGAGATGGTCTGTGAGAACACAGATTCGCCTGCGAGAGCACTGAGAAAAGAGGCTGTACATACCCGGTCCTGAGAGACCAGCCCTGTGACGGGGCTGTGCCCTTCGGGTAGATCAGCTCAGTGAAATGTCAGAGGCAGGGGTTACAATGTTTAGCAGATTGTTCATCTTCTTGTGAGATTGGTGCAAAGGGATGTAAGGGCTGCCTGGTCCAGGGGGCTCCCTGATTCCATCCCTGCCCAAACAAAATGTATAAATAAATATTACAGCATAGTTCCATCTAAGTTTTTATACCATTGGGTGATATGAACATTGCTATGGGTGCTTAGGATATGTTCTTGCACAGATGAATATTAAAAAAGAGTAAGGAAAGTAAATTTGTGATTTCCACATTGCGTGGTTCCCCAGCTGCCCACCTTTGAGAGAAGCCTGATTATAGCAAGTGCACTTTTAACAACTGGTTTGAGAATCAGGTGAATCCCACCACTGAGTGACTGGCAATAGATAGTCAATATATACATCAATGCCTATATGAATGAAATGCATATAAATAAGTAAGTAGAAAATATTCATGGGGTTTTAGTTGGGGCAAAATTGAAAGGGAGAGATGAGAAAGAAAGAAACATATGTACTAATGTGCTTGACACAATAAATTGTGATAAGAACTGTAAGAGCCCCCAATAAAATGATTTTTTAAAAAAGGCATCAATATACATTTGATTTCTAATTCTGTGTATATTTATATAAAATGTATTGAAAATAAGAATCCCTTTGAATAAAGCTGAACCCTCTTCAGTATTTTGACCACCCGAGAGCACAAAATAGATATTTGAAAATACCAACCTGCCTTTTGGAATACGAATAATCCTTGATTATTCCAGGGTTAAGCATGACCCTGCTAACTGCAAGGTCAGTGGTTCAAACCCATTAGCTGCTCTGCTCTATGGGAGCAAGCTCAGGCTGTGTCCTCCCATAAAGACTGACAATCTGAGAGGCCTGGGCACATCTCTCCTGGGTCCTCTCTAGGGGCACTCTGAGTAGGAGGGGACTTAGGAGCAATGAGTGGGTGGGGGCACTGACTAGGCATCTAATGAACTCGTTCTTCACATGATAGCTTTTCAAAGACCCTCTTCACTTTTCTTTTCAGATCTGTACCATATGAACAGAGGGTCTCCACAGTGTTGAAATGGATGGATCTGCCCCCAAATGAAAGGTATTATCTAGTGCCAGAAAAATGTGGCACAGTGTATTGAAATTACTTCCTTGCTGTAAATGACTTTCAGTAGAAAAAATCTCCCTAGAATTGCTGCCGAACCAGTAGTTCTGCTGCAGAGACGTGGCTGACAGCTCTCACAACAGAAACGGAGCTGATATTAGAGTAGAGGCAATTATAAATGAGGCAATTATAAAATGAGATCAGGATCAAGGGTTGACTTCTGGGTGGATCTAAAACTCCATGGAGACAACTGATTCCAGGGAGCAGAACTCAGCGCAAGGACACAGGAACAGTCTGGGGACAAGGTGTCTTTTTGAAAAGGATCAACCAAAAATCCAAACTCACTGACATCAAGTTGGTTCTGATTCATAGTGACTCTATATGCACCAGGAAGATGGGGTGGGGGGTTGGAAACCAGCCATAGGAAGCAAGACTCAGGCAGGTGTGGATGAATACCAGAAGGCAGAACAAAGAGGCAACAAAGCCAGAAACCAGGAAACATAAAGGACTGAGCCAGACCACCAGAAGTCTTAAGAACCATGCACATTACTCATAACTGGGGCATGCCAGAAAAATATTATTTACTTCCTGATAGACAGTCTATCCCTCCTGCTTTGAAGTAGATGACCTAGATGAAAGAAGACCAGGCAGAAAGAGAAGGCAACCAGTAGCAAGGTCTAGTTCTACGAAGCCCAAACTCCAACTCGTAGGTTTATTCTATGCTGACAATATGTTTTTCCTTCTTCAATTTCACTATCAGACCAAGTTTCTATACCTTCTATGTGGAAGAACCTGATTCTGCAGGACATAATGCCGGGCCAGTCAGTGCTGATGTAAGTTTGTTTAAAGACATTTAAATGACCCATCCCTAATACACCCCCCTAACTGAAAAGTATTTTTTATCTTTCTCTGAACACTTACATGTTAGAGATATACACTGTCGTGGCCCGGGGCAGGGTTTCTGAGCCTGGGAGTGTCGGCGGGAGCAAACAGCCTCACCTTTCCCCAGTGGAGCATCTGCTGGATGTGATTGCCCCTGAAGAGCCCAGGCCTCACCCTGGCTTCATCAAGGTCCATCTCAGTGCCAAAAGGACATTAAATATGTGCATGTCATTCTTATTGCAAACAGTGAAACATCAGAGCTCGATAATACACGTGTCAATTCAGCACGGTAGTGTGACCCATTTCATCCAAAATCTGTTTTAGTAAATCTGACCAAATTTATGCACAATTCCATTCATGAGTTCATTGTCATTCAACTTAAGCTAAAATTACTCCACTTCTAGACCCCTTTGGGCTCCACTTTATTAGCTGCATTATTATTCAATTTGATTTTTCTTTTTTTAAGTTTTCTTATGTGGCATCACTGCCCTGGTGAGAGTAGGAAGCTCAGCCTTGCTCCTGGAGAGCTGCTGCTGGATTTGAACCACCAGTCCTGTGGGCCGCAGTTCTGCACACAACCACTGCGCCACCAGGGCTCGGCCTCAATTTGTTTTTTCATTCACATAGTCTATCAAATTTTTACTACCACTACGCTCTGATCCACGGTAACCCTAAAGAACAGAGTACTCTTATTACTTCCCAGAATTTTCGAGGCTGTAAATCCTTTTTTTGGAAAATTTTTATTGACACCTAATCCACATGTCATCTAATTCAATAGTTTAATTATAGCAAGAAGAATTGTACAATCATATCACAATCAATTTCAGTGTATCTTCCACCCCACGCCCCGAACCCATGGTTAAATGGCCTTTTAAATGATTTGTGTAATCACAAACAGTTCTGCTTCTCCCTCCTACCTTCTTTGTTTACTCCTGAAATCACCTCACCGGGCGCCATACCCACCCCTCACACCTACAAACCCAATAGACCCTTGCTTCAGGTATTATCTTTATGCATCCACTTCTGTGCTTCACTGGGTAATCCAATAGAAACAATAAAAAACAAAATTTGAAATACATTGGTAAGGATAAAATAATAATAGTATAAAGATAAAAATACAAATAATGGGTTAGAAAGAAAAGATCACCCTCACTCTTTAAAAAGCCAAGAAAGAATTTTTTTTTTTTAACCATGGAACATGCAAGAGATATTTGCACCTCGAACAAATGCAGGTTGGGTCAACAGGGAGGACAGCTGACCAAGTATTGATGTTTGATCCAGCATAATCAAGATGAAAATGATCTCTGATATTAAGGCTGGTTGAGACCCTTGCCTGTGGTTCATGGGGCCTGCCAGAGGCTTAATCTAACTTGTTACTCTGCATATGGGTTTTGGGCAACACTAGCCTTCTACAAAATGGGTGTTCATAATTTCAGCTCTGAGACTTTTCCCTTCATCATAATTGAATTTCATCTTAGGATCACACGCTCTGGTGTGCTTCTTCCCTGTGGACTTAGTCAAGTCTTCAATTAGATGGCTGCTTGTTTGACTACCAGTCCTTAAGACCCCAGACACTCTTCTGATTGATAGTTAGGCACTCTCTGTTTTCTTCACCACACTTTGCTATAGCACCCTAATCTTTACTGATCACTTCATGAAGATGAGTATCAAGCAGGGCCGTGTTTTCAGAACTAACTGTTGCTGCATTGGGGCTAGAGGTAAGTGGGAGCCCATAATCTATGTGCATGTCCATGGGCTATCCACAATTCAGGTTTACTTTTGTGGCCTTAAGAGGACACAATCAAGGCCTTCTAAGACTACCTACAACAATAGCAGCAACAAATCAAACAAACAAAAGAAAAAGAAAACAAATAAAAGCAACAAGTGAAAGGCCTGGAAACAAAATTCCATAGAAATAAAAATATAAACTTTGTCAATCGTTCCCCTGGGCTATAAGATGATTGCACTGATAACATTGTCATTTTTTCCAATGACAAGACTGTAAATCTTGATGGGAGTCCACAGGCTCCATCTTTCCCCAGCACATTTTAACTTCAGGTCTTAAATATTGTGGGTTATTTAAAAAGCCATTGTCTTTTCTTAAAACTTTTGAAGGCTAGGTTTTATGGGTAATAACATAGCTGCAAAGCCCCTCCCTCTACTCTCACAATTGTCCTCAATTGTAATTCTTTCAGCAAGTAAACTTTTTTTTTTTGGGGGGGGGTGGCATCACTGCTCTCTGGTGGTGGGAGTAGGAGACACAGCCCACTGCTGGAATTGAACCTCCGTCCCAGTGGGCCGCAGTCCTGTGTACAACCACTACGCCACCGGGGCTCAGCCCTCAGCAAGTAAACTTAATTGGACAGCATGCCTTAGCCTTGTAAGAGAAATGCCCTTCTGATTCCTCCTTTGTATGCTGATGTATTCATTGGTCTCTTTATTTTAATTGTTGCGTCTGTTTGCTGTAAAGGTTTCATGAGACAATACATGTATAGTCTTAACAGCATCTGACATGAAAAATCAAGAAAGAAGTTTTTGTTACAGTAGTCCTCTGAGAGATTAAGGAGTCCTGATGGCGCTGTTGTTGCTTAAGCATTGCCCTGTGAACCCCGAGGCTGGTATTTCAAACCCACCAGCTGCTCTTTGGGAGAAAGTGGAGGTTCCCGCTCCCATCACAATTTCCTGTCTCAGAAACCCACATAGGATCATTATGGCAGTGTAGGTCTCAAAGGCAGTGGAATATGAGCTTATGTGTAATTTTCCACTGATATTACAATGTCTTATTGACCGAGAAAGGCAGGTCAACACCCTCTATTGGTATGATAGTGTAGGACCATTTAAAAATGCAGAAGCCTATAAACGATAAAATTGAACTCCAATTTCACTATTCACAGTTATTACGGCTTAATGCAGTTCCTTATGGCTTTCTGTGCATATGTTTTCACTAAGGTTGTGCTAAATGTGCTTGGAAACAAAATCAGGACCTTACAACATGCATATGTGAGGTATGTACGAGCATACCTGGAGATATTGTGAACTCCATTCCAGATCACTGTCTTACGACAAATAGCTCATGCAAGAAACTCACACAATCCTTTGTTTTTCCAGTGCATACAGAATTTATATTCGCACTATCTTGTAGTCTATGAGGTGTGCACTACCATTATGAACTTGTGAGCGTTACTGAAATGTGACATGGAGACTAGAGGTAAACACATGCTGTCAGAAAAGTGCCACCATCCGAGGTACCCAAGACAGGGTTTCTATAAACCTCCAATTTATAAAAAGCACAATATCCAGGAAGTTCAAAAAGTGAAACATAGTAAACTGGATTATGACTATACCCATTTGGTTTTCTTTGTTTCTTTTTTTATTGTGTCTAACATGGGATTGGGAACATTTTCCCATGGTATTTTTCTTTTGAAATTTTTGCTACTGTTTATAGACTATCCCTTTGAAGAATGTGCCATGATTTCTTATTTCTTAGATAATGTATGAATAGTCTGGCTAGTCTCCATTTATTTGTATTCTAGTTATTTACCTCTGACCAATACCCAGAAGTAGAGTAAGTTGGTTCCCACATTTAAACTCTCTGATTACATATTGTTAACCTGATCCTCCAGCTAGTGTGGTTCAGATCACACAAACCCCTCCTAGAACTGAGCACAAACAGGCAAACATGTGCAGCTGAATTGTGGTTGTTGACATTGCATGCTGTTTCATAAATCTATTGGCAGTAGTGTGTCTTCTTTTATAGGCATTGTGATTTAATATGCCCTAGAGCAGTGGTTTTTCAACCTTCCTAATGCTGTGACCCTTTAATACAGTTCCTCATGTTTTGAACTCCCTCCCCCCAATAATATAATTATTTTTGTTGCTACTTCATAACTGTATTTTTGCTACTGTTATGAATCAGGCGGCCCCTCTGAGAGGGTCATTTGACTCCCAAAGGGATCGGGACCTACAGGTTGAGAACGGCTGCTCTAAAAATTTAGAGAATTGGTGTTGGTAAATGAGGTGACATGGATGCTGGACTGGCATATCCTACTTCAAGATTATGGATTTGAGTAAAGGATAGGTGTTTAAATTGAACTCACTTAGATAATGATTTGGTTAGTTAAAACAATTCATAAATGGAAAGTGAATTCCATCCTTTTTTCCCATAGGTTGTTCAAGCCTTACAATTGGTCGATAGAGCTTTTGGAATGTTGATGGAAGGCCTAAAGCAGCGGAATCTACACAATTGTGTCAATATTATCCTTCTGGCTGATCATGGTATGCTTTTTGTTACCATCAACCCAAATTCCAATCAATCCCCCTGCCATCAAGGCCATTCCCACTCATAGCAACCCTATCGGACAGGGTGAAACAGCTCCTTGTGGTGGCTGAGACTATATCTGGCTAGGCCTTGACAGCCTCATCCCCTCTCTTTTCAAGCAGCTGGTGGGTTGGGCTTAGCAGTCTAGCACTTCACCCACTGCATCACTACAACTCCTTTTTGATACCATAGTCTACCTTATCACTTCAGGGAGCGTACAAAAAATTGTGGCGATATTCTAAAAGTATCCAGATATAGAAACACTCGAATAATTTACTATTGCTACATTCAGGGAGCCCTTGTTGGCATCGTGACTATTCACTGGACTGCTAACACGAAGGTCGGCAGTTTGACACCACCAGCACCTCCTCGGGAGAATGACTGGGCTTTCCACTCCCATAAAGAGTGAACAGTCTCAGAAACCCCAGGGTGCAGTTCTGCCCTGTCCTCTAGGCTCATCGTCAGTTGGAATCAACTTGATGTCAGTGAGCTTGTTTGTTCTGCTGTTTGCTCATGAATGCAGGACTAAAGTAAAGACTTTCTACTTCAATTATTTTAACATTCCCCTTGGGAAATCCAGCCATGAACTCTGTAAAAGTGGAGGCAGGAGCACTGGCCAGGGATATGATGAAGGATCTGTTCTCTCACAGCACATGCCTTTTGGCTCAGTCACAGCGGCTGGTTGAAATGTACTATTTGGGCTAGTTTCGCCATGCCGTGTGTAATTTTTTCAGATCTCTTTTTTACTTTTTGTTCAAAACCAACTTGTATGTCACAAAGACTCTCAGTCTGTTTTCATTTTACTTAAAAAAATTTTTTATAGCCATTCAGACCAATGTTTAGTTCTGATGGGGAAGGAATTGAAGCGTTTTTATGGCTGTAACCCTTTCTCTTTCCCTCTCTCTCACTTCTCGAATTTTAGCTTCATTTATGTATTTGCATATATATACATGTATATATTCACTTTTGTTTGTGGAATCTAATAATAGTATGTACCATATTTTTGAACCATAAGATGCACTTTTTTCCCTTCAAAGTGGGGGCAAAATGAGGATGTGTCTTATGGTCTGAAGGTGTGGTACCTCAGAACATTTTCGTATACTGTTACGATTTGGTTCAGAATACTTTTTCTTCTTTTCCTGCTTTAAAAACTGGTTGTGGGGCTGAGCCCCGGTGGCGTAAGTGGTTGAGTGCGGACTGCGGCCCACGGGCTTGGCGGTTCAAATCTAGCGGCGTCTCTCAGGAGCAGCGCTGGGTAGCTCCCACGACCACCAGAGGCAGTGATGCCCACACACACAAAAAATAAATAAGGTGCCTGTCATCAAAAATCTTAAAAAAAAAAACCTGGGTGTGTCTTATGGTCAAATGTGTCTTATGGTCCGAAAAATATGATACTTGCATAGCCTGTCTCAGTAAATCAGTAAGAGCTTCCCATGCAGTCCCTCCGACATGTGAGGTTTTCGTAATCATCATTTTCATTTACAGAGTCTTTGTCTCTTCCTACGCCTCCCCTTGCAGCCTTTGTGTGCATTTCAGCTGGGTGTGAAAGGCAGGAGGAGCTGTCCTGCTTCCTTCCCCACACACACAGAAGTCTCTCCCACAGAGGAAAGCCGTGCGTTCATTCAGCAGATACTTTTCCCCAAATGCAGTTTTATTGACACATACAGTTCACTTATCATATAATTCAATAGTTTGCTCACATCAAGAATAATTGGACAATCATCACCAGAATTCACTCTACGACAATTTCTTCATTCTTGTGCTCATTGTTATTGGCTTCTTCCTCCCCCTCAACACCCCCACCCCCGCCACACTCCCAAGGAACCATTAGTCTACTCTCACTATAGATTTACCTATCCTGGATTTCATAGACAGAAAAACATGAAACCAAACACAGATTCACAAGAATAACAAAAGAGCTAAAAACTTCAATCAAAAAGAAGGCGGAAACATTAAAAACTAGAACAAATTTAAATGGACCATAAGGAAGGTCAAGTCTTCTAAGTAATGAAGCAGAGAGCCAATCTAGTGAGCATGAATCACACATTACCCCCTCTCAACATACCTGTTAAAAACCGCTTCGAGAGAAGAGGCTTCATTTCAGCAGGGTCACTTTTTAACAGGTGGGAGAGGGAGAAGACTCTTCCATTTCAGCAGATACGCTTAAGTGCTACTACTTCCAGAATGTTCAGAGGAGATATGGACATTTTCCAGATGGAGTGTCTAGCAGCAGCTTCTCAAGAAGAACATTCATGCTTTAGTTCCAGCAGCTTCAGGGGATAATTTTGGTTTAAACTTTCAGGTTTAAATATTACATCAGTGATCCCATGTAGGTCAGTTTAACAGAGCACATAGCTCAAGGCTGACCTTCTTTACCAGGGAAGCTAAAATATTGTTTGTTTTGCAACTTCAGAGAAGGTTAGGTGAAGGCTGTAATGTTTTTCTGTCTGCTTGTGAGTGAGGTGGGGAAGTTATGCAGGTTCCATGGGTCTAGAAAATCTAGAACTCAGAGGAATTTTAGATCCTATTTGACGCTGTCTCCCTTTTGACCTACAGGTTGCTCTTTCAGTTTAACAATATGTGCTTCCTTCTTATGTAGCCTTCCTTCTTATGAGGACTTTCTTCAAAATAATTCAATGAATCTTCATTTAGCACAAGATCTAGTTATAACTGCTTATTTCTCCTAAGTACCTATGACTTTTATCTCCATTGCCACTAGTTTGAAGTTCTGCAATTTACAGCAAAATGATAGGATTAGTGATAGGATCACCACTGAAATGTTCTTTGTAATATAGTAACAAAATGTCTTCTACTTGATGTGATTGAAGAACATAAGTTGTTTTTACCTAACTACATTCAGCATATTTGTTTGTTTTTGATTTAGGAATGGATCAAACTTATTGTGACAAAATAGAATATATGACAGATTATTTTCCCAAAATAAACTTCTACATGTACGAAGGACCCGCTCCTCGCATCAGGTCTCGGAATATACCTCAAGACTTCTACACTTGTAAGTATAAAGTCATAGCAACATCAAAAGTGGATACTGTTAGTATCCTGATACTGTGAGGGTATAAGGTGTCTTAAAGCCTATCTTCTGAGCTTTGGGAAGACCATGCAAAAGCAAATAAGACATTCTTTGTTCAGGCATAATCTACTAATCCTATAGCAATAACCAATATTGTTAGGTCAAAGTGTTTTCTGTTCTTAACTCCCCAATCATTGTTTTCTTAAAACATTCTTTATTTTTTTCCAGATCATGTTGTTGTCATGGGTTGAGTCCATTCCAAACCTTAGCCACCCAGTGTACAACAACAACAAAACACTGCCTAGCCACAAGCCATCCTAGCCATTCTTCTTCTGTTGGAACTGCCCATTGTTGCAGTCCCTGGGTTCACCAATTTCTGGGAGGGGATTCCCTATTCCTTTCTGATGACCCTCTATCAAGCACGGTATCCTTCTCTAGGGATGGGCTACTCTGAGAAAACATGTCCAGAATACACTAGGTGAAGACTCCCCATTCCTGCTTCTAACAAACTCTCTCACTATACTTCCTTCAGGACAGATTTGTGTGTTCTTTTGATGGTGCTCACGGTAGCCAATATTCTTCCCAAGACCATAATCCAAAGACATCAGTTTTCTTGTGGTATCCCTTCTTCAGGGTCCAGATTTCACACACTTATTACCTGATCGAAAATACCATGTCGTGGGTCTGGTGCTTTAGTGACATCTCTGCTCTTTACCATTTCAAACAGGGCTCCCGTGGCAGATCTCTGATCCTGGACCTTTCAGCTGCCATGAGGACTCTCAGTCTCAAACCCACAGGGCAGTTCTACTGTGTCCTACCAGGTCACCACATGTCAGAGAGGACTCCATGGCAGCAAATTGTTTTGTTTTGTTTGTGCAGCAGCTGTGCCTAATTCCATATGTGGTTTGATTTATCGATGGCTGCTTCCAAAAGTATTCATTGTGGATCCAAGTAAAAGAAAACTGTGGAAAAGGTCCACCTTTTCTCCATTTGCTGGTTGATTGGTTTAGCTGTGAGGATGACTAGGTCATGTGCTTGTTGCTGTTGGATTCCAATGAGTCAATTCGTAGCTGTAGCGACTCCAGGCACAGCAGAACGAAGCAGTACAGCTGAGCTCAGGATCCTGTGCCCTCCTGGCATTGGTTCCTATGCTGAGCTCATTGTGGCAGCCACTGTGTCCCTCCATCCCATGGAGAGTCTTCTTTTTTTTGGCTCCTCCACTTCACTAAGCACTTCTCCAGCGACTGGTTTCTCCTCACAACGTGTCCAAAGCATATAAGATGAAGTCTTATATCCTCTCCTCTAAGGAGCACTCTGGCCGGACTTCTTCCAAGATAAGTCGTTTGTCCTTGTAGCAGTCCAGGGTACTTTCACCATTCTCCAGCACCACAATTCAAATGCATCAGTCTTCCTCATTCATTGTCCAAATTTCACACCCGTCAGCGGCAATGGAAAACACGATGGCCTGGGTCAGGAGTCCTTTAGTCCTCACAGTAACACGCTTGCTTTTCAATACTCCAAAAAGGTCTTGTGAAGCAGATTTAACTAATGAAACATTTCTTTTGATCTCTGACTGCTGCTTTCATGGGAATTGATAGTGGATCCAAGCCAGATACAATCCTTTGTGATTTCAACCTTTCCTCCATTTATCATGATGTTACCTATTGGTCCACTTTTGAGGATTTGAGTCATAATTCCATAATTAAGTCATAGTTCCATAATTCCATTCTTTACATTGAGTCATCATTCCATACTGAAGGCTGCAATCCTTGATCTTCAGCAGCAAGTGCTTCAGATGCTCCGCACTTTCAGCAAGAAGATTGCGTTAGCTGATTCCACTGGCTGTTAAAAAGCCATCCTCCAATCCCGACACCAAATCCTTCATCATATTATCCAGTTTCTCGGACTATTTGCTTGACATTCAGATTGAACAAGTATGGTGAGAGAATGCCACCCTGATGCCCACATTTCCTGATTTTAAACCACGCAAAAATCCCTTGTTGCATCCACAGAACTGCCCTTTGATGCATGTACAGGTTCCTCATGAACACATAATTATGACTAAATGTGAAATTCACTTGAATTATTTGGATAATTGTATTAATGCGATGTGATCTTTTCTTCTGAAACAGTTAACTCTGAAGAAATTGTGAAGAACCTCACTGTAAGTATACAGTCTCCTAGAAGCATTTATTTCATTTAATGTGATGGCCTTAACAAATTGAGTTTCAGATGATAATTTATAGAAAATTGTGTTCTATACTTGAATCCATGCCACTGGTAATATATTTTTCTTAAACTCTCTGCTGACATTGTTTCCAATGCATATCTTCCCATAAGTTGCTCCCATCTTAGTTGTTTTTGTTTTGGAAGGGACACCACTCGAGCAAGTTCGTGTGGGATTACTCATTATAGCTCTGATGCCCAGTTTTTGCTGAGCTGGTGGGTGTTACATTCCCAAAGGCTGAGCTTCAGGCAACTTCACTTTTTCTTTTTGTGTGTATGACTTATGATCAGAAAGTCACAGAATCTTATTGATCTTTTGTTACTGATTAGAAAAATCCTCCTCTTGCTTCCAAAATATTGATAGTTGCAACCACTTTTGATTGGTTCTCTTATTCTGGTTTTGAACAGTACAGAGTTGAGATAGCTCAAGGCAGGAACCTATCTGCTAGGGACACTAGAAATACTTTCATAAGAGGATTTAATTGCTATTATTTGAAGTATTCACAAGTATACATCTGTTATATGAATTTTATGAGATTGATATTACTTGGAATAAACTAAATTTGGATGAAAGTAGTGTACAGGTATAATAAAAATCTTGAAGATGGATTTGACTGATAAAGAATATACTGGATAAAGAAAGTTTAATATAATGTGGAAATCATTGTCAGTTTGAAGGTCTAATGACTATTAGAATAAAAAACTCCAGTACTTTAGCATCTTTTTTTTTTTTTGTGGGCATCACTGCCTCTGGTGGTCATGGGCGCTACCCAGCCGCCCCTGGATTTGAACCGCCAAGCCTGCGGGCTGCAGTTCCACACTCAACCACTTACGCCACCGGGGCTCAACCCCAAAACTTGAGTACTTTAATCACTGCCTTAGACTGGTTAATTTTCCCTTAGACTGGTTAATATACTGATCTTTGGGAGAACACATGAGGGAAAAAAATGATAAAAAGGAGATAGAAGACCAAAGAAAGAAAGAAAAGACAGAAGAAAAAAATTGGCAAAAACATCTATAACAATTACAGTTACAATTACATTTGTAACAATTACAATTTTCTTTACTCTTTCACTTTATAACTAAGTCTCTCTGCTCTCTCATGTTAATTTTAAATAGTGTTTTTTAAACTTCATCACTTCTCGTGCAGTCTTATACAAGTTGAGCATAAGTACCACTGACACAGACTTATTAGTACAATGAGATATTGAGGTTTAAAATTAAAGAGAAAAATGAGGAAATGGAGAACAGTTGTTTTACTCATGTGTTTATGTTTATTTTTTCCTTGTTTCTCAAAAAAGGTTCTGATGGAACATCAAACTACCCTGTTGTTTGATTTCTCATTTACTCATTTTTATGTGAATAAGTACCAAGTTGATTTGAGACAGAAATCATTTTAAAGAAACAATATTTTATGCCAATTTTGGCCTGATCATTATTTTATTACAGAAAAGGAGACAATATGAGGTTTCAAAAGCCCTTGACTTTTGACTTGAAGATTACACAAATCGGGGTTGCTTTAAAGATCAACTGAGCCAATTGAGAAACAGTTCTTGGTTTAATTATACTGATTTAAAAGTGTTTGGGCAGAGCCCTGGTGGCTTAGTGGTTGAGTGCGTGATTGCGGCCCATTGGATTGGCAGTTCAAATCCAGCAGCAGCAAGGCGGGGCCTGCCACTCCCACCAGAGGACAGTGGTGCCCCTCCTCCAGAAAAAACAAAACAAAACAAATAAAAGTGTTTACCCATATCTGCTATTATTTTATATACTTTTCGTACGTAATTTAGACGCTGCAATGACCCCCTCAATCTAAACTTTCTACTTATAGTCTCTGCCTAAGAAAAAGATTTATGGGGGTTTAAATTATATACACCAAAAATCAAATAGCAAATCATAATGCAAATCAGATATTTTATTTTAGTTAAAACATAACAATATACTTAGAGGACAAGATTATCTTGACAGCAGGGCTAAGTTTCTATTTTATGAACTAGCTTAAATCTCTTTTTTCTTTAAAGAAATGCTTATTAAACAGCCTAAGGAGTCCTGGCGGTGCAGTGCAGCCACTTCGGGGCAGTTGCTAACGGAAGCGTCAATTGTTGGAACGGCTCAGCTGTCCCTCCCCCACACTACAGCCGTTGGCTTCTGCAAAGGTCCCATCAAACTCTCCTTCCGTGGGTTCTGACTCTGAGCGGTCCTGTTTAGGTTGCCAGCCTGTAAATCTCTCCCGGAGCAGATCGCTTCGGCTGGTGGATTTGAACCACTGACTTCGTGGTTAGCTTCGCCCGTAGCTCCACCAGAGCTCTTGAAAACACCATGGGCTGTTCTAAGCTATCCTTCCGGTTATTAAGAGTCAGAATGGGCTTGGCCGCACACAACAGCAAGAAGTAGGTTCAGACGACGGACTTGCTGAATTGGCTTGCATTCTTTATGTTTCATAAAGAAATAACGTCTTCTTTTTCAGTGCCGAAAACCTGGCCAGCATTTCAAACCATATTTGACCCCCGATTTACCAAAGCGACTGCACTACGCCAAGAATGTCCGGATCGACAAAGCCCATCTCATGGTGGATCGGCAGTGGCTGGCTGTGAGGTCTGTGGTTCTATTTGTTTACCTCTTTATGTTTTGGAGAGCCACTTCCCTTAACGGTGTGCAGAACCTTCTTCTGTGGTTACGTTCACTTCTTTTTCCGGAGTGTTGGCATTTCCTTGACCTTGTATGTACGCATTAGCTTGGCGATGGCAGCTTCGCGATCTCCATGGCAGAAATGAGAATCAGGCAGAGTCGGCAACTCTCCCAGCAGTGGGCCGCGCATCCCTGCCCTGGCTGTGGCTCTCTGGCAGCCAGGCAGAGCATGCTGGTCACTTTCCAGGCTGGTAGTCAGTCAGTACCTAGAGGCCTCCTTAAAATCTTTATCATCCTGGTGATTTTTAAAAAGGGACCACTCTTAGGCCAAGCTACCCAATTAGGTATAGCATTTATTTATTTTTCCTAATTGTAATTGCAATTCATGATGACCATAGGGCAGTTACAAAATTTGAGACTGCTTGAAAAGATTTAAAAAAAATAGGGGGGGGGGCGTGTTTCTTTTCATCCTGTAAAACCAGTAGAGTCAGCCACAGGGATTTGAGTCATTGCTCTGGGTGCACCAGGCCCTGCTCTAATAAGCTCTTGTGAGGCAGGTGTGGCTTCCGCCTGCATGGAAGACATCGCATTCTGTCTTGACACTGACAAGAGACCAGTGAACAAGTAAATAGATACTTCCTGGTTCACACGTCGTGGTGATCTGGCCTGGGTGGTGCAGTGGTTAAGTGCCCAGCTGCTAACCCAAAAGGTCTGCAGTTCAAACCCACCAGCCACTCCCCAGGAGAGAGGGGAGGCCATCAGTGTCCACAAAGACTACACAACCTTGAAAACTCTCTGAGGGCACTTGTCTTTCCTACAGCATGACTATACATTGGAGTCAGCTCAATGGCTGTGGGGTTGGTATATTTTTAGTAGCTAAATTAATGTGTCCTGTTTGTGTACTTCCTTCTAGTTTTTTTTTTTTTCATCACCACATGACCATCTTGAGCACAGCCCTCTGGCATCCTTATACACTCTCACGCACTGCCGTCAAGTCGATGCTGATTCTTAACGACCCTCCATAGGGCAAGATATAATTGCCCCTATGAGTTTCCGAGACTGTACCTGTTCACAGGAGTTGGAGGCCGTGGTTTTCTCCCCCGTTGTCTGCTAGGTGGAAGCCAATCCCATGACTCCTAGATAGTAACCGCGACTCCTCAGCCTGTTCTAAGTCGGAGCGGCCGTGCGGCACAGAGAACTGCTCCCTCTAGTTTCTGAGGCTGTACCTCTTAACGGGAGCAGAAACTCCCATCGGCCTCCCATGGCGTAGCTTGTTGAGTTTGAACCACCGACCTTGCAGCACATGTCTAACCCATGGTACTACCAAGATTCCATTTGGAACAAGTGAGTGACCGGAAGACATATCTGACAAAGAAAGAACAGGAAAGACGCCAAGAGAACTGAGTTCTAAAGTAAGTGGGCAAGGAACTGGGAATTTGACAGAGTCTGTTTTATAAGATGACTGTCAAGGAGGCTTGCCTACGCTGGGCTGCTAATTGCAAGGTCAGCAGTTTGAATTCCTGAGGAAGCTTTCTGCTTTCCTAAAGATTTACAGCCTTACCGAGAACTTACTGGAGCAGTTCTACTCTCTCCTGTAGACTCACTTTGAGTCAAAATTGACTCAATGGCTTATTTTCCCTTTCCTTTTCTTTTTCTGGTACTGCCGCACTTGTTGCACTAACTCCTAACAACAAGGTGAGCAGTTAGAAACCACTAGAAAAAGATGAAGCTTTTTGTTTTGAAGCTTTTAGCACTCATAAAGAGTTACAGTCTCAGAAACCCACACGGACAGTTCCACCCTGTAATTGTGCTGCTGTGAGTTGAAATTCCTTCAAGGACAATGAGTTTGGTTTTGATTTGGGTAATACAGCCAGCCAAGCAGGAGACTTGGGTCAGAGCATGTGTAGTTCCAAATTGGGACACTAGATGGCACTGGCCTCTTTGTTTGGGATAGAACTTCAAAGCTCTTAGTGGGGGTATACTACTGTGGCTAAGGGCAAAAATCTCCAAAAAAAATAGTTATTTCTTTAAAATACATAAGTAAAATAAAACGTCACTGTTATTAAGCACACAGTATTGCTGCTAATTTATATATATAAAGTATGCATTAAATATACATTCATTTATATACATACTAAGTATACACCTCAAGGAGGACTTGTTTTCCAAACATTTACAGTGATCAAAGACATGAGAAGGTCACTTCTGCTGCCTGTCCACATGAAAACATGACCTTCCTGTCATTTTGACAGCTTAGTCACTTGAGTACCTTAGATGAGTAACTTATGCTATTTTTTTTTTAACAACTAGCAGTATACAGCAGTAAATTGAAATAAGCTTTAAGGTCTGGCTCCTTTACTAATTAGCTATGAGAAGTTGGACAAGTTATCTTCTTCATCTGTACCAAAAAATGAGGCTGATTGTATTAGTCACCGGCCAGCAGCATGCAAGGGAAACTGACTTGACATCATTTGAGGAATCTGACCTTTTAGTCTCACTCGATCTCTCGCTTTAGAATTCTACCTATTTCCCAAATAACAGTGTATGTTCCCATGGATAACTAGACTAGACCGCCTTTTCACACTTATAGCTAGTTGTATCCCTTAAACTTCATCTGTTTTCAGACCATTAGCACCTTTCCTTCAGTTAAAATGTGTTAGATTTTATTGATGTGAGAGAAAGGCCACCAGCTTAAATACTTGGCTGCAGGTTAAGCCTGTTCTGTGAAATCTAATGGTCTGTTCCTGTAGAGATTGCAGACTTGGAAGCCCCTTGGGGCAGTTCCGCTGTGTCCCATAGCTTCTCTTCGAGTGAAAATTTGACTTGATGGTACTTACCAACAACCATTACTTAAGGTGCTATTAAAATGCTCACTTAGAGAACATAAACAATAGATTCCTTTAGGGTTGAAAAAACGACAACAAACCAACTGAGTGGGTCAAGACTCATTATGACCAAGATTTTCAAATAGGGTTTCTACACTATATCCTTATGGGTATAATAGCCTCATCTTTCTTTCAAAGAATGGCTTCTGGATTTGAACAGATGATCTTACAGTTAGCAGCCTATTGTCTATCCCACAGAGACTCCAGGGGTTCTTTCTTTTAAACTCACTGCCACCAGGTTGATTCTGACTCACAGGGATCCTGTGGGACAGGGAGAACTGCCCCTTTGGGTTTCCCACATGGTAGCTCACCATTCTCCCACAGAGTGGCTGATGGTTTTGACCTGGACCCACGGTGAGCAGGCCAATCAGGAGCCCAGTAGATTTCAAGCAACTGCAATGAAAGGTGTATATCCACCCTCCTCTGGCTTCCCTATTGCCATGGAGCATGCATCAGACAAGCCTCCATGGTTCATGTTTACTTATCTCTGCTAACCCTCCCACCACTCCCACACCCCTTGACATCTATGCTGGGTTCTATAATTGATGGCGATGGCCACATGGAACTCACAGACAATACCCATGATTTAAAGGGTTTTATTAGGGAAGTTACCAGAAATCAGGATCAGCAAACAGGAATGATGGTCTCCTCAGCCAGTAGCCAAGTCTCTCTCTGGTTCTTGGTCATGTGGTCTCTTAACCTTTGTCTCCATGAGCCAGGGAGGTGGCCTGCTTGCCACCATAGTTTGAGCCAGATGAAAAGAAGGTTCCTCACATACTTGATAAACAAGTCACAGAGTGTGTTGCAATGGACGTCTGTTCTGATGTGCTACTTACTGCTCTTTGTTTATAATTCTTCCCAAATGATTGGTCAGGTTGCGATCTTGTAAGTAATTGGTCTATTTACACTGATTGGTGGGATCGCTAGCCACATAAGTGGTTTGTAATCTAGTCAATAGATCGAACGAATTGTGGTTCATCTAAGGCATTGGTTAGTTTGTGACCCTATTGGGAGGATCATGCTTTGAGATGGACCAGGAGTGCCCTAATAGAAGTTTCTTGGGAGACGTCATGGAGCCTTGAATGGAGGGAGATGATTCAACTGTGAAGGCCTCCGTCTGGGACACAGGTAATCGAACTGTGATATGCTCCATGGACTGTGGCACTGGAAATGCAGAGAAGCCGGGATCTCTGGGGCAGTGATAGCTGCACAAGCCCTCTGAGCTGCATGGTGAGGTAGGAGACTTGCAGGAGCACTATGTGGGCCCCCTGGAAGTGCCAGAACCAGAGGGAGCAGTGCCAGTGCTGTGAACGCAGCAGCTTCTGACCTGATGTGCTGTGAGACTGCTGAGTGACATGTGTCTGAACGTGGGTGATATGGGGAAAGAGTTAACTGGGGCTCTCCTTTTGAGACTTCAGTGGGTGCCTGTCCTCCAAAGTGATAGGTAAGGCGGGGGTGGTCCGGATATGTTTGCCCTAGGTAAACTTTGCCTGTACTGGATGTGGTTTTATCCCACAGAGTTCATCAAGTCCTCATTCCTAGTAGCTTTACTCCTGCTTAAAAAGCAAAACAAGGGCCATGCAGATAGACACTCCAGCACTTTCCTAGTGATTCCATAGGAACCTCTGCCCTACCTTCACCCCTCACCAAGATCCCAAACCCACCTCTGTCCTGTTGGCTTCCATCTACAGCAACGCTATGTAGGGTTTCCAGGGCTGTGAATCCTGGGGGTGGGGGGTGGGAGGGGGGCAGGTGAACAGAGAGACTCATCTCTCTCCCACTGAGTAGCTGCTGGGCTAGCTCGCTGGTTAGCTAGACAATGCTTGCCCATCCCACAGCACCCCTGGGGCCCCTAGGGGAGAATCTGACCTGGCAGAAATGTCAGGGATCATCAGCGAGGGCTCCTGGGGGTTGGGGGTGGGGATGCGGGGATGGTTTCTTATTTGTGGTTCGAAGACTTAGGCGGGGTTGGTTTGTGCACTGTATAGAGATACCCAGTCAACAAGGGGAGTGACTAAAACTTCCCCCAGGTCAGCTCCCCGCATCAGAATGGAATCTGGGTTGGCAGCAGTGATTGCTTTTCTGTGCTGCGGTCATGTGCCTGCCACCCCTTGCCCATTGCATTTTCCCAGGAGGTCTTCTTTCTCCAGTTGTTCATCCACAGCAGCTGTGGGTTCCCATGGGAATTCAATGAGAGAGCAAGAGCTCTATTCCAACAACCGGGAATAGTACCCCAATGCACCCAGTGAATGAAAGTGCCCCTTGCAAGATCAAGCGGATCTGCTCCCCCTGAAGAGTGGGCTTATTTTGAAGCAAGTTGTAGACCACCGGTCAAGGGTAACTCAGCAGAGACTGGGGGTGCCTGGAGAGGGATTTGTTTTTCAGAGAAGCCCGCTGGCTGCTCTGGGGAGGCTGCAGCCAGAAGAAGAAGAAGAGAGAGCAGTGAGAAAAGTGTCTCCATGGTCCTCAGCAATATGACAGCTCCCGTGGGAACTGTGGAGTCATGAGGTTGGCGAGACTAGACTAGGTGTGTGGCATAGCATTAACAAAACATGTAGAGTTATTTGTGACCCAGGTGTCCTAGAAGAGTCCTTGTCGTGCTTATAATGATGTGTCCCGTGTATACCTCAGGGCATGGTAACAATTTCATCCCTGATATGTACTGTTTTGTAGGGTTAGGGTGTGTGGTGTATTTGTGTGTGTGTGTGTGTGTGTGTGTGTGCGTGTTTGGGAAGGAAGAGTCTGAAGACGGTGTGACCAATTGGAAAACTTGTTGGAAAGTATGAGATAAGGAGGACCTCGCTTACGGTTGTAACAGAAGGGGAAGGGAAGTGACAATGGGAAAATTAGGACAGAGAAGGGATTGATAGAATTTTGGCAACTGGTGTTTGAGTCTCAGGGGAAGTCTGGCTCTTGGCCTGCTCCTGTCATTGCCCAGCTGGGGGAGGGAAGCTCAGCTTTGATTCCAGCTTTATTAACGAGATGTAGGAACGACCCTTGAGAATTTTTTCCACAGAATTCCATCTAGTACGTGGAAATTGAGCTAAACTCTGACAGATAAGATCAGTTCCTCCTCACCAAATGCCAATCTCTATTTTTCCATATGTAATGTCCAGATCCCAATTAACGATGGAAAGCAGAAAGATGTACAATTAAAGGTGCACATGTCTAAAGTCTTCACTTGGGAAAACAAAGGAAAATATAGGTATACCTTGGAGACAGTGTGGATTCCCTTCTGGGTTACCGTAATAAAGCGAGTATTGCAGTACAACCATCACACAGATATTTTCATGTATCATTCATATGCAAATCAGGTTTACATAATACTAAGCCTACTAGGCAGGCAATAATCAAAATCACATGGCCATCGAGTGGATGCCCGACTCATAGGACAGGTGAGACCTGCCCCTGTGGGTTTCTGAAATTGTGACTCTTTAAGGGAGTAGAAAGGCTTCCCTTTCTCTTATGGAGAGGCTGGTCGTTTTGAACTGCCCACTGTGTGGTTAGCAGCGCAATGTGTAATGACAATGCCATCAAGGTCCCAGCTTTATGAGTTATCAAGATGTCATACAGACACATGCAGTGGACACGAGCCTTTGGAAGAATGGTACCCACAGACTTGCCTGATGGTGGGGCTACCACAGGGCTTCCATCTGTGAAAACACAGGCTCTGCGAGCACCCTGCAGGGAAGCACAGGAGGAAGCGCTCACAAAAGGAGGTCCTTTTTATAAACAAGGGTTTTGCTTTTTATGTCTGGATGATGTTTTGCGATATTTATTAGATTGATTTTGAAAATGCGATTTTGAAAAGTAGTTTCTGACTAAATTGGAATGAAAAATGGAAATATAAAAAACATTTTTTTCTGAAAATAGGACAGATAAAGGATCCCCTTTTTCAGAAGCTTTTACTAATGATTCTGTTCCAAAGAGATCGTTTTCCTTCTTTCATCTATGGAGACTATAGTTTCCCACACAGAAATGAAAGGTGAATTATTCCTAATCAAAAAGTTTCCCTATCCTCAGTGGCGCCAGTTGCCATAGATTTGATTCTGACACCTGGTGCCTCTTGTGAGTCCATGGGCAGCTGTGTCACACAGCACGTCATGTGCCATGCTTGTCACAAGTAGGACTCTTCCCATGCCTTTGAGTGAGCCCAAATTGCCAGAATTCTGGGGAGTCACTGGCCATGGGAGTGACTCCACAGTGATCTATGCAATAAAAATAAAAGTTTTCACAAATATGTTTTGCCTAGTGCCGGCAACTTTCCTCAGGGACAGTACTCATTCCGTTCTGGGCTACCATTGGAAAGTGAATGTCGCAGGACAGCAAGTCACACACATGTTCTGGTTTCCCAATTTTTTTCCAACTGGATTGGAATAAAGATCAGACCATGACCCCGCTCACTGAACGTAACCCAATTTAGAGCCCTTCATAAAGGACGACTCTTCTTGACCCAGCACAGGTGCTTTCTTTCAGCCTCTCTTCCCTCATTTAGCTAGAGCTGAGAATGGGCTAACCAGAGTTTTCATTCCTTTGAGTTTTTTAAAAAAATAGTTTTTGGGGGGCTTGTACAACTCAGCACAACCCATCCATCCATCCATTGTGTCAAGCATATTTGTATATTTGTTGCCATCATTATTTTGTTGTTGTTTTTTTAGATCATTTTATTGGGGGCACTTACAACTTTTGTTATCATCCATACATCAATTGTATCCAACATATTAGTACATATATAGTTTTTCCCATTATACTTTTCTAGACATTTACTTTCCATTGGGCATGTAGGATCAGTTGCCATAATCATTTTCAAAATATTTTCTTTCTACCTGACCCTTGGTATCAGTTTCCCATTTTTCCCTCCCTCTTGAACCCTTGATAACTTATACATTTTTTTCTATGTCTTACAGTGACCGATGTCTCTCTTCACCCACTTTTCTGTTGTCCATCCTGCTGGGAGGGGGTTACAGATATATCATTGCAATCGGTTTCCCCTAACTCCCCACCCCTTTCCCTTCCCTTCCTACTATCACTACTCTCCATATTGGTCCTGAGAGTTTTATCTGTCCTGTATTTCCTGTGTTTCCAGCTCATACACATGCTCATGTCTAGCCAGATTTGCAAGGTAGAATTGGGGTCAAGACAGTGGAGAGAGGAAGTATTAAAGAACCAGAGGAATGTTGTATGTTTCATCAATGTTTTACTGTACCCTGACTGGCTCGTCTCCGCCTTGTGACCCTGGGAATGTCTAATTGTCTACAGATGGGCTTTGGATCTCCACTCCATACTATACTTCCCCTCATTCACAATGATATGATTTTTTTTTTGTTCTGGATCTTTGATGTCCGATACCTGATTCTATTGACACCTCGTGATCACACAGACTAGTGTGCTTCTTCCGTGTGGGCTTTGTTACTTCTCAGCTAGATGACCACTTGTTTATCTTCAAGTCTTTAGACCCCTGATGCTATATCTTTTGATAGCCAGGCACCATTAACTTTCTTCCCCACATTTGCTATGCACCTGCTTTGTTTTCGGCAATTGTATTGGGAAGGTTAGCATCATGCAATGCCAGTTTAATAGAACAAAGTGTTCTTGCATGTAGGGAGCAATTGAGTAGAGGCCCAATGTCTAACTGTGACCTTAATACCAAGCCTATAAATATATGTACATTGATCTATTTCTTCATTGTCATACACATGTCTAGCTAGATAAGATAGGCAGGATCAGCAATCTGGAAGAGAAAACAATGGACTGATGATTGTGGGGAGCCCTGGGAGAGGGAGAGTCGAGGGGAAGGAAGTGTATGTTAACAAACCCAGAGCAAGGAAACAAGAGTGATCTAAAATTGATGGTGAGGATGGTGTAGGAGGCCTGGCAGGGCTTGGTTGAGGGCAATGTAACTGAGAAGAATGACCGAAAACCGAATGAAGACCAAACATGATAGTGCGAAAAGAGGAAAGTAAAAGAAAAAGAGAAAATAACTGGGAGACAAAGGGCATTCAGGGACTTTTGTTTTTAGACTGAGTAAGAATCAGTTGTACATTTTTAAAGGTAATTTTTTAAGACAATGACAATTTTTTTCTCCTTTCTACAGTTGAGCCCATAGGCTCAACATATAATGTGTGTACTTGTATGAATTTGAAAAGCAAAGGACAAAGAGCTTATTAAGAGTAACTTTTCAAAAAAGGAGTCTGAGCTGTTCTGAAGCCAAATTTATAATCTGTGGTTCTAAGTTGCCTTGAAAACTCCAGGTTTATGTGATTGAACTACAGAGTGGTATGATGTCTGGATTACCTTCTATGAAGTGGTTTTGGGGGAAATCGTTAGGCTTAGTTATCTTTTTCTTTCTTTTTTTTTTGTTAGTATAAAAGTTATTGATGCAACCGCCGACCTTGCTCACTTCAACAATTAATATTCAAAAAAGTTGACAAAAGGCAAATTCATTAAATAAGATGACTTAAATAATAATCAGTGCATAGAGTCTATGAAAGGAAATCCCCAAAGTTGAAAATAAACTCTACATTTAGGGAATAGATGGCTTCACTGAAGTAAATGTTTTCATTAACTTATCTTGAGTATTCTTTGTTCATACTCTTATTTTTTTTCCTTAATATATCCACTGTAAGATAGAAATCCTGAAGATTTATTTAGATAGTACTAAACTCCTCAAAGTAGCATGAATCAAACTATTGTTAATCACACATTCTTTGAAAGGTACAGGTGAGCATGAAGATGATATAGCTCTCTGTCTCCTTGCCTCTGTCTCTTTCTGTCTCTCTGTCTCTACACACACACACACACACACACACACACACTCCATTGCAATTGCTCTTTTATCTATCTAAAATTCAGAAGACTTGAATTCTATCCCTAGATCCTGAAATACCCCTATTATTTTGCTCCTTCCTCTATGATTATATATTTTGACATGGCAGTAAGTATATTTATGTTGCTTTTGAAAGAAAAAATTCTACTTAAATAACACCAGAAGCTACATAAAAATCCATTAAGCTGATTTTCAGTAGAGATTTTACACTAGTATGTAAGGTCACAATATAATCGCATTATTTCTTTGTAGGAGTAAAGCATATACCTTCTGTGGAGGAGGAAATCATGGTTATAACAACGAGTTTAAAAGCATGGAGGTGAGTTACTTGCATTTTTTGACCAAATATTTGTTGAGCACCTACTTTGTGTTTGATACTGTCCAAGGAACTCCTATACCTCTGTTTGGAAGACAAATATTCTGAGCACTATAGGATTTTCATTCTAGCCGGGGATATAGATACTGAGTGCAATTTACAAGCACATATAAATTTGTGACAGAGTGTTTTGCATTAAGTGATAGATACCATGGGGAGAAGAAGGAGAGAGGGGAAATCGGGGGGAACATGGGGACAGGAAGGATTTTAAAGAAGATGTATTTTGAGAAAATGATATTTAATCAGAGACTTAGAGAATATGAAGAAATTAACCTTGAAACATCCCAGGAGCAAATGCCTCAGAGACAGAATTACCATCCTGGGCAAAAGACCCAGGATGAGGATGTGTCTGAGAGGTAGGCCTCTGGAATCTAGAGTGCAGCTGATTTGCTGAAAGTGGGCAGAGGACTGGGAAGAACTTGTATTTTACCTGAATATGTTAAGTTTCAAATATCTGTGAGACTGGATTTAATTGGCCATTACTGAGAAAGTCTGTCCTGAGGATTGAAATCATTGAATTTTAGGCCTCATTAATGATTTAAAAACCTCTGGGGATTAAAACTAGATTGAGAAAAGGACCAGGCAATGTACCTCAAAATAAGCAATTTACTTGTAAAAATTATTTTATTTTATTTTTTGGGTCATTTTGTTGGGGCTCATACCACTCTTATCACAATCCACATTTGTACATTTTTTGCCATCATCATTTAAAAAACATTTTCTTTCTACTTGTGGCTTCCCTTTCCTCACACCATGAAATATGTCATTATTATAAGTGCAATGCTGGGTTGTGATTTCAAGTGTACTCTTTACTTTGTTTTTTGAGAAGTCTATTCTCTATTAACATGGAAGCAGATAATTTTAGATATCTATTCCAAAATCCTAACAATTGCTTTGTTAATATAGTAAAGAAATAAACACAAAAGCAAACAAACAAACTAAGAGCATAGGTAGCAGGAGAGATTTGGAGGAGGGGAAGAAGAGACGAAGTGGACCAGAAAAGCTAAGAGAGAAATGAGCAAAAAGGAGTATGGGTAACTGGCCTGCTTTCCAGGAAGCACTTGGTGAAAAGTCTTCTAGTAAGCATCTTTCCCAATGTTATTTTCTCTCCAGTCCTTTCCTGATGCCATGCTTCTTTCTTCTACACCTACATTTTTAATACAAACCTCTTTACTAAGCTTTCTGGAGATTAGGTAAGGAATTTTTGGAACTTGATTAATCACCACATTGCATTGTTAAAAAAATTACTGCCTAGCTGGTAAGGGAGGAATGACACCAGGGTTGTGTGGCATCATGGAAAGAAAGGGTCTAGAGGCGCCCATTATTATTTGTCGCTGGTAGTCCTCATAGTTTGATTCGTTATTTTTTCAGACTAATTGTCTCACCTAAATCTCTCAATAATCCAACCAAAGGAACTTACTGCCATCAAGGCAATTCTGACTCACAGGCCAGGGAAGAATTGCTTCTCTGATTTTGTTTTGTTTTGTTTTTTTTGGGGGGGAGCATCACTGGCTCTGGGGGTCATGGGCACTACCCAGGGCCGCTCCTGAGAGCCGCTGCTGGATTTGAACCACCAAGCCCGCGGGCTGCACTCCCGCACTCAACCACTTAAGCCACTGGAGCTCAGCCCCGCTTCTCTGATTTTATGACTGTAGTTGTTTATGCGTGTAACTATCCCCAACTTACTCCCGAGGAGAGTCTAGTGGTTTTGAATTAAAGGGGTTGCAGCTATCAGCCCAATTCATAACCACTATGCCACCAGAATCCTAATCTCTAGATAAGACAGAGTTTTCTATTAAGTAGAGCACCACCAATTTATGAGAATTGAGTTAATTAATGCAAGAAAAACCCATGCCTCAAATTCTTTCCTGATTATCTTGGGAAAGAAAAAAATATGTATGTCACTGTTTGCTTTTTAACTCTTTATTATGAGAGAGCAAATCCATTTTCCATTCAGCAATTCCTATACATTTTTTTTTCATTATATTGATTTCGACCCCCACAATGCAACAACACTCATCCCACTTCCTCCATGAGTTTCCTGTTTCTATTCATTCTGCTTTCCTCTCTGCCTTCTGAACTTGGCCCATGTGCAAATGCTGCCCTTTGGATCTCCTAGGAAGGGATGTTTTAAGGAGTAGGTGCCTCCCTGCTGTTACTGGTCACTTTATAGGTCTACTGTTGAAAGGTGGGTGGGGTGGAGGTTCAGTTCCAGGGTTGAAGGGTGACAAGGTCTCCTGGTCCCACCTGGAAGACCAGGTTTCAACTCTGAGCTGGATCTTACCATATGGTGCTTACTTTTGTTCCATAATTGTCTCCCACTCTGCAGGACATTCTTTTGCAATCCCTTTCAGAGTGGTTAGCAGTAACATCTCAAGGGCATGGAGGCTCAGGGACTCAATATTCCTTTGAACTAATGATTGCCATGAGTCTATTTTCCATCACTCTTTGCTGCTGCTGGGAGTGGGGGGCATAGGGCATGGTGGGGAGAAGAGGAGAAAAACCAATTATTGTACCACTATATGTTTTGCCAATTTACCTTGCTGCCCCCTGGCCCAGCAACGCACTCTCTCAAGGTGTTTGGTTAGGATTAAGGGGGACGGAGGGTAAAAAGAGGAGCTGATACCAAGGGCTCAAATAGAAAGAAAATATTTTGAAAATGTTGTTGACAACATATATTCAAATGTGCTTGATACAGTTGATGTATGGTAAGAGTCCTCAATAGAATTATTTCTAAAAATAATAATAAAAAAGAAGTTTTCATAACTTTGCTCCCGTGTGCCCTAGAATATTCATGGATATATTTTCAGGACACATAAGTTCATATTTGTGTGGAAACATCCCCTCTCAGACCTACATACATTCATGGGTGTGCTTCTAGTCGCTTTTCACACACAAGTGTTTAGCTTGCATATCCCTATAGATCCACATTTGGGTTGTTGTTACTATTATTGCAGAGAAAGGAACCTTGCTGGGATTATTGAGTAGGCCTTGGACTGCTGATTACACAATGGGAAGATCAAACCCACCAGTCTAACCTCGGGGAGAAAGTCGAGGCTATCTATTCCTGCAAATATTTACAGTCTTGGAAGCCCCATCTAGGTTTGCTATGAGTCAAACAGACTTGGGCCACTGCCTTTTGGTTTCCACAAGATTGTGGGATCCTATTTACCTCTACTGCCTTTCACCTGTAAGCGCTTCCCAGTGCGCTCCTTTGCCATCATCAGTTTGTGCTAAGCATCCCCTTGTTGTACAGGGCCTTCCACATTGCCCATGTGACTGCATTTACCCTCTAGTTAGGGATTTGCCCCACCTTCCCTATCCACTCCTGCTAAATTTCAAGAAATGTTTCATTTGGTGGAAAAAGTTTTTCTCGAATTTTCCCAATGGTGTCTTCACATAGTACTTGTCATCTTATGACTGACTAATGTCACTCAGCTTAATGTGCTGCATGTCCATCCGTGCCATGAGTTGCTTCGCAGATCTGTAGTCATTCTTTAATGGCTGTGCCGTTTTCTGAGTGCATATGGACCACGACCTGTTGTCCAGTCATCTGTTGATGGACACTCCTGTGGTTTCCATGAGTTCCTTATTGTGAAAGGTGCTGCAGTGGTCATGGGTGTGCGTGCATCTATTTGTGTCACAGCTCTTGCTATATACACCACTGTTAAAAGAAAAGAATGGTTTATGCAGGTTTGACACTTTTCTTAGGATCACTTATCATCTAAAGCAATTATCAGTAATGTCACTGGGTTAGTGTTAATGAAATATACAGCAAAATATCTAGGATTCTTTTTCCTGAAAGTCAAGGGGAGACACGTTTTAGAAACAAGTGGCTTAGGAAGAGGCACAAAGAGTTAGTGCTTAGGAATGTTAATTTTTTTTACATATTCTCCTATCTGAGCAGTCATAGGAAAGGCGTTTGGAAAGAACCATCATCCCATGTTAAATTTCCAGGATGTGTTGTCCAAACACTCTAAAGTTGTCCTGCACCTACTTGTCCCTGCAGTGCTTTTTTATTCTGTTGACCCATGAAGTGCCTCACAGCAGGTAGAGGAAAAAGAGGTAAATATGACAATATGTACTATACAGGGCTGGGATTAGTGCACGACTACAGAAGGAGATGATTCAGAAATCACTTTTAAATTGCCACAAACAATTGTCCAGAGACCGAAGTTACAAGGAGAACTGTTAAGATAGAAGGTTTGTACTTGGTGGGTACTTTTTAAAATTATGTCCTCTGCGGTCTAGGCTATCTTCCTGGCACACGGGCCCGGTTTTAAAGAGAAGACTGAAGTTGAACCATTTGAAAATATTGAAATCTATAACCTCCTATGCGGTGAGTCTCTCTAAATCAACATGCCAATTTATGATGGCTATCGGTATACCACTACAGGGCCCTCTGTGTTAAGAAGGAAATGTAGTAAGATGAGGAAGAATTATCTGGCAACTTTCAGTAACTGCTACACGTTAGCTCTCAGGAAAACAAGCCTTTCAATGCACGGGCCCCTGCATGGCAATGCGAGAAGCCCTGCGGCCTGGTGGAGGGCTGCTCAGTGTAAAGTCAACCACACAAACTCTCCGCTGCTCTGCAGGAGAAAGACGAGCACTCTGCGTCCGTAACGACGCACAGCCTTGGCAGCGCTACGGGACGCTTCTTCTCTGTCCTGGAAGGTCTCTACGGGTTGGAATCAACTAGCCAGCGAGGGATTTGGTGATGTTGGACACTAGACGAGAAGTCAATTGTAATAGATTGGACAAATCTTTTCAAAGTTTAAACAAGCACAAACTAAAAATACAAGTTTTTTGGGTAATGATAAGGAACTTTTTTTGGCAGAATAGGGTGGTGAGATTGTCAATTAGAGCACACTTATTATTGTCATACCTGATGTTAGAAGACATCTGTTTCGGACAGGATTTGAGCTTTAGGAGATCGACTACTGGCCTCAGACCATAATATCAACAGTTCATCTACCTAGATATACAGCCAGCAAGCTGCAATGTCACCTTAGCTCCAGGAGTTTTGATAAGACTGTGTTCAATTGGCCTCTTTTAATCTTACCACTGACTTTGATTTACAGGCTCCAAAGTAGCAATGTTAAAGTCACCTGATGCAGCCTTCATACCTTAATTTTTGGGTTTGGGGGCTGAGTTTGGTTGTCTGGGCCGCTGGCTCTCAGAGAGAATGATTAGAGGATTTCTTGTCTACAGAAATCTATTTGGTGCGTCTTGTGAAGAGCCACTTCAAAGACGAAGTTTGCAAAATGTAAATATTTTGTAAAGTATCTGTGCCATTAAAGCCTTTTATGGTTAGCATGTCAGCATCTAGCCCACAATGCCACTGGGGCACGTTAAAGAATTTTGTATAACTAACATACAGTGGGTAAGATTTTTAATTATTTTGTTTCTTTAAACTCCCCCCCCCTCCCCACTAAGAACATAGCCTTTCCCACTGGAAAGTTAGGATACATGAATTTAAGGGGCAAAGTGATCATGGAAGCAATGATCCTTCTCTTTGGTGGAACAGGAACTGTTCCTGAGAACTTGTGTGGTCTATCCATGGTGGGAACTCTCTGGAAAGGAAGTCAGTAAACCAAGGGGCACATGCAGTATGCAGTGACATTCAAAGAGAATTGATTAAAGGAAGTAGAAAAGTTGTTTGTTTTCTCCTCCTGCTGCTTTCACATGCCAAAGTGATTTAAACTTATTTTTAACACAGATCTTCTACGCATCCAACCAGCACCAAACAATGGTTCCCACGGCAGTTTAAACCATCTTCTAAAGACACCTTTTTATCAACCATCTCATCCGAAGGAAATGTCAACGTCTTCTGTTTGTGGCTTCACTGATTCATTGCCCAAAGATTCTCTAACTTGCGTTTGTGCTGCGCTACAAGATGTAAGTATTAATTTCACGCATCTAGCAGAATGTAAAGGCGCAAGCTAGTCTATAACTGAGGTGGGCGATGTCCAGGGGAGCTGGCATACATGCTTATGTCCTGTGTTGGTCTGGATTGGCCAAAGAAACAAATTAAGAGATTTGTGTAAGAAAGAGTTTTATATCCAAGAATAATTGTAAATTAAGAAAACATCCCAGCCCACTCTACATCTAGTCCATAAGTTTGATATTAGCCCATAAGTCTGGTATTAGTCCATGAATTCCTCTTCAGACACAGGTAGCATACATGCAATGATGCCGAATGCAGGAAGGTTACAGATTGGGTGGGTGGAAAGTCCTGTGGGTCCAGTGGCAGTGGAAGTATCTCCAGGCCTCTAGCTGCCATCAGTGTGGGTTCATGTGGCTTGTCAACAGAAATCTATAACAGAAAGAGGGTGTGGCCTGCCTCCTCATGGGAGAGCCATGCCTACCAAGGGGGATCAATCATGCTGTGATTGACAGGCTAGACGCCATCCCTTCATTCTTATATCAAGTTGGCATAAAATTATATAACTAGCACAGATAGTATTTACCAAGTATGTGAATTCTCTGAACCTTATCTGTGACTGAGAGATTATAAGGCATATAAGATGCATTCTGAACATGTGCTTTTTAATAAGCAATATTTAGCAATTCATAATAATATGAAGTAACAAACTAATTATTAAAATGACAGTAGAATCTTGTATGTATCTTTAATTTCCTTCATAGGCTTTTTCTCTAAGAGTTTAAGAATCAGATGGCCTGGATTGATTGTTACAGCAGAATTAGTAAGAATAGAGGATGTAGAAAGGGTACATCTCATACAAGAGGAATCTGGCATTAATCTTACCCATGGGCATCCATTGGAGTCCTGGCGGCATGACAGTTATGAGTTGGGCTGCTAACTGCAAGGATGGCAATTGGAAACTGCCTGCTGCACTGAGAGATAAAGACAGGAATTTCTACTCTCATAAAAATTTCCAGTATTGGACGCTCACAGAATCAGTTCAACTCTGTCCTACAGGCTTGCTATGAGGCAGCATTGATTAGAAGGTAATGAGTTTTTATTGAGGTAGATTGTATTGAGGAGTCAATTAATAGGGAATTCCCACAGCAAAGCTTGGCATTCACAAGAGGTCTGGCCTTATTCCAGTTAAGCTCAGACAAGGAGTTGACAGGGAGAATCCCTCAATGGGAACACTGGGAAGCAGGCCAACAGACCATTGGCATCGGCATGTTCATTGTAGAGGATCAGACACCAGACTCAGGAAAAAGAGACATCAACAAGTTGAAATTCTAGCTCGAGGGAGGGCCTAAAGATAGAGAATCAAAGCATGAGAATCAAGCTTACTTATGAGACGCTCCACATGGATGGAAATAAAATTTCGGAATGAAAAAGGAGCCCACGTATCCGCGATTCATCAAACTCAGACAAATGCCAAGGGAAATCTGATGCCAAATTCAAAATGTGATTGTTAGCATAAATAAATGCTTGCAGCCTCAGATAAGAAGTATTTCCCTGAGCCAGCAGTGAGCAAAGATGTTGTATTCTCTAATCCTCAAAATAAAATCATAGAGTAGGTGTTTCACTGCCTGAATACAGATTAGAAAGGTTCAGAGATGTTAAGTACATTGACAATGCCCGAGAGACTTGAACCAAACTCCAACTTCAAATTCTTTGACTCTATTTTGCTACACAAAAATGGAACTGCTGATCCTATGTAACTTATAAGCTTGTGAGCATACAAAAGCTCAGATACTATCGCAGGATTTCTCATTCAAAACCTGCATTCTAACCTGCTGTGCAAGTGGCTTTCACTTGACAACTGGAGAAATACTGAACACTGCTGCTCTAGCGTTAGGAGTTGACTCTGTTGATGTTGTTGTTAGGTGTCCTACAGTGACTCTGTGCTCTATAGAACAAGACCCCGGCTAGTCCTATGCCAGCGTCCTCACATTTGTTCTTGTGCTCGATCCCAGTGTTGAAGCCACTGTGTCAACCCATTTCCTTGAGGGCCTTCCTCTTTTTTTTTGACTGCCCATCTATTTTACCAAGCATGTGAAGGTCTGGTCTCTCCCGACAACATGTCCAAAATATGTAAGATGAAGTTCCACCATCCTGGCCTCTCAGAAGCACTCTAGCCATTCTTTTCCAAGACAGTTGGAAGAACTGATTGTAGCTGAGGTCAAAATTCTCCACCCACTACAAATTATATTGCTTTTAAAATCCCATAGAAAAAATACAGAAATTAGTAATATTTCAGAGTGATTGGCAGAATCGGAATCAAAACTCAAGTTGATGTGACTTTGACACTGGTAGTGCATCGTGATTATGCATTGGGCTGCTAACCACAAGGCCAGCAGTTTGAACCCACTGTGGAGAGATAGTCATAAAGGTCAGTGGGACAGATTTGGAATTATGCATGCTTTTCACTTTTAAAAATTTCTTTCTAGATTTTTTCTCTATATTCAATCTTTTGTTCTTTTTGTTTTTTCTCTGTTATTATTGTTTTGCCTACCAATATAAGATAGGCATGGGAAGCAAGCCTGAGGAAAATGCAACTGGACTGAAGATTCTGGAGGCTCTTCAGAGGGAGGGGGGGTAGCGGGAGGAAAGGAGTGGTGAGCAAACAGCACCATAGACAGGGAACAACCAGAGAATCAACAATGAGGAGAACATAGAGTTCCAGGGGGTGCTAGAGCAACAGCAATCTAACTGAGAGGAATTACTAAGAGGCAGAAGAAGGGCAAATGTGATGGTGAAGCAGAAGAAAGGTAAAAGGAAGCAAAGGAAAGATCCAGGAAGCAAAGCTATGGATAGAGGTATGTGTAGGTGTGCACTTATGTAAATATAGTAATTCATAAAAATAAAGGTATTGGTCTATGTACATATATTTATATAACACTACAGTGAGGAAGTGGATGGACTTTGGGCCTCTGCTCAAGGTTTCTACCAATGCAAGAACACTTTGTTCTAACAATCTGGCATTCTGTGGTGCTCATTCTCCAGACACACTTGCTGAAGACAAAATGGGTGTGAAAGCAAATGTGATGAAGATAGGTGATGGTGCCTGGCTATCAAAAGATATAGCATCTGGGTTCTTAAAGGCTTAAAGTTAAATAAGCAGCCATATAGCTGAGAAGCAACAAGCCCACCTGGAAAAAGCACACCAGCCTGTATGATCAGGAGGTGTTGATGGGATCAGGTAACAGATACTAGAAGACCCAAAACAACAACCAAAAAAAAAAAAACCAAAAACCATATTGCTGAAAATGATAAGAGGGGGTTGGAACAGATACCTCAAATCCATCTCAAGACAATAAGACATCTCCTCACAGAAGGGTCACAAGGATAAGTTGAGTGCAGGGTGCAGTATAGCACCAATGAAGCACACAATACTCTAGTTCTTCGAGGCTTCCTGACACCCCCACTACCATGACCTCAGTGCTGACTTTCAGTTCCAGCTAGACTGGAGTGTGTACATTGGTATAGATAAGAACTCACAACACTTGATATTCAGATCAGATAAACCCCTGAGGAGCAGAAGTGGGAGAAGCGATCCCAGGAGGGTAGAAGGAAAGTGGAGGTGACAAGGGGAGCAAAAGAAAACTGATAGCAATGATGGACTCATAGCTGCCTCCCACTCAAGCAGAATGAGCAATAGAAGCATGGGTGAAGGGAGACAACTGTTGGTGTAAGATATGAAAATAATAATAATTTTTAATTTGTCAAAAGATCATATGGGTGGGAGTAGGGGAAGGAGGAGGGAAGAAAGAGGAGCTGATACCAAGGGCTCAAATATAATATTTAGAAAATGATGATGGCAACATGTGTACAAATATGTTTGATACAGTTGATGTATGTATTGTTATAAGAGCTATAAAAGCCCCCAATAAAATGATTTTCTCTTTTTCTAAAACAAATCATTTTATTGGGGGGGGGGCTCATACAACTCCTATCACAATGAATACATACATCAAATGTATGCATACCAGATTTGCATATTTGTTGCCATCATCATTCTCGAAACATCCTCCTTCTACCTAGGCCTCAGGTACCAGCTCCCCATATTTCTCTCCCCCTACTCCCCCTCCCACATGAACCCTTAAAAATTTACAAATTGACATCATTTTGTCATCATACACTGTCTGATGTGTTCCTTCATCTATTTCCCCATTGTCCAAACCCCAGAGAGGAGGTTATATGTAGATCCCTGCAATAAGTTCCCACTTTTTTTTAACCAGTATACTAAAATATTTATTACAATAAAGCAAAATATGGTAATATTTAACAGTGAAAACTCAACAGTGGTGTTAAGAACCATCATCACTTTCATTAACGAATGAGGGGAGGTGTGCACTGTGCCAATCATGTGACCTGACTGACATTGAGATTCCAGGAGGCGGGACTTGCCTCAAACACACAGCAGTCCATCCACAGCATGCAAACAACAGCGGACAGTAAGAGGGCACATGGGATCATGAACACATGTTCTGAGGTTCCACACCTTTGGACCATAAGATACACCCTCGTTTTTCCTCCACTTTTTTTTTGGGGGGGAATGTCTTATGGTCGGACAAATACAGTACTTCCATAAACAGTTATAGTCTCAGAAATCCACAGGGGCAGTTGTACCTTGTCCTAAAGCACAACCTTCCTCATAATGTGATCCTTTCATATAATTCCTCATGTTGTGGTGGCCCCCTATCGCCAACCATAAAATTATTTTTGTTGCTACTTCTTAACTGTCCTTTGCTGTTATGAATAGGGCGACCCCTGTGAAAGGGTCATTCAACCCCCAAAGAGGTCTCCACCCACAGATTGAGAACTGCTGTCCCATAGCGTCACTATGAGTCATAAACAATTAGAGTCTTGGAATCCCACAGGGGAAGTTCTGCCCTGTCTTAAAGGGTTAAAAAGTCAGAATTAACTTTATGACAGTGAATTCAATGTTATAAGTTCCCCTTTTCTAATCCATCTTCCCTCTACACTCCTGACATCACCACTCTCACCTCTGGTGATCATCTGTCCCGAATTACCCCTGTTACTGGCTCCAGTGTATATCCCCTTGTCTAGCAGGATTTGTAAGGTAGCATTGGGATCATGACAGTGGGTGGGAGGAAGCATTTGAGAACTAGAGGAAAGTTGTATACCTCAATGTTGCTACACTGTACCTTGACTGGCTTGTCTCCTCCCTACAATCCCTCTGTATGGGCCTGTCCCTTTACCTATTGATGGACTTTGGGTCCCCAATCTGTACTCCCCCTCATTCATAATGATATCATTTTTAGTTCTTTGAAGGATGAAACCTGATCCCTTCAATACCTCATCATCGCACACGCTGGTGTGTTTCTTCCATGTGGGCTTTGTTGCTTCTGAGCTAGATGACAACTTGTTTATTTTCAAGTCTTTAAGACCCCAGATGCTATATCTTTTGATAGTCGGGCACCCTCAGCTTGCTTCACCACATTTGTTTATGCACATATTTGTCATCAGGAATCATATCACGAAGGTGGACATAAAATGATATGATTTTTAGTTCTTGAAGCCTGATTACTGAACCTTTGACACCTTGTGGTCACACAAGCTGGTGTACTCCTTTCATGTGGGCTTTGTTGCTTCTGAGCTAGATGACTGCTTGTTTACTTTCAAGCTTTTAAGACCTCAGATGCCATATCTTTTGATAGCTGGGCACCATCTGCTTTCTTCGCCACTTTTGGTTATGCAGACATTTGTCCTCAGTGATTATGTCGGGAAGGTGAGCATCATGGAATGCCAATTTAATAGAACAAAGTGTTCTTGCATTGAGGAAGTATTTGAGTGGAGGCCCAATGCCTATCTTCTGTCTTAGTACTAACCCTATAAGTGTATGCACCTAGATCTATTTCCCCATCATCTAAAATGATTTGTAAAAAAATAATAAAAAGTGTTACTGTCTCAGAAACCCACAGGGGCAGTTATACTCTCTCCCATGGAATTGCTATGGGTCAGAATGGACTCAATGGCAGTTTAAAATATTTTATATAATTAGTGCAGAAATGCCCTTAATCCCCCTTTAATATTTGTGTGATGGCTTCGACTCACCTTTTCTCTTCCTGTTAACTTGCAGGAGAATGACCTAAGGAACATGAATCAAAGGCTGAATCTCACCTCAGATGAATGTAAGTCAAGAGGAAGCACGTCAAGTCTTGTGTGTGACTCTGTATTTCTTCTCACTACCCACAATTCCTTCCAGCTCCTCTTTCTGAGCTGAGCATCAAGCGAACCATTTTCCTGTCAAGGCTGCTTCAAAACAAAATAAGACATTAACTGTCTGCTTCTCAAAAACAAGCTTGCAAATCTCTTTGAATAAAGAGTTTATTGCCAATACACAAAAGGGAAAAATCAGATCTAATAACAAGAGTGGCAAGCATAGGGTAATTATGATTCCAAGAACACAAACCCTTGAAATGGCCATGCCTCATCTGCAGCCACCTATCCCTTTTCTTAGATGGGAACAAGCTTGGTGGTGTAACCTGGGAAAAATGACTTAACCCCCGTGAGCCTCAATCTCCTGCTTTATGATAACAGTCATATCTGTGCCAGGTAGATGTAAAGATTAAGTTAATCTATGGAAAGAGTGTAGACCTTTGCCTGGCCTATAGCAATGTTATGATTACCTGTTGTCTTGTAAGCGAAGAGTCCTGATAGCACCGTAGTTAAAGTACTTGGCTGCCAAACAAAAGGTCTGTAGTTCAAACCCACCAGCTTATCTCCAGGACAAAAATGTGGCAATCTGCTTCCCTGAAGACTAATGGATGTATGGGCAGTTCTTCTCTACTTGGGATACTTGCTGTGAGTCAGAATTGACTTCATAGCTGTAGTTTTTCTTTGTATTTCAAAGTATCCACCAGTCTCTATCCAACCAGGAAGCCGGGTTGATGTCTTTTGTATGTTTTTTGAGTTTTGTTCTATATTTATCTTCAAATGTGGTCTCTTGCAAAGGAGTCAGTAATGGGAGGAGATACCATCTAGATCTGATCTCGAGGTCAGACAGGAGGAGCTTTGAGTGGGCCTTCAGTCCACAGGCTGAATTGCTTCCGCAATCTTCGATTCTGTTCACTTCTGTTCGATTCTGGCCAGGAGGGTTGCACATCAGAAGAGTGTTCACAGGAGCTTTAGAGACTCCTTGTGTTAGTCTGGGTAGACTAGAGAAACAAATTGATAGACATACCTATGTGTATAAGAAAGAGGTTTATATACAAGAGCAATTGAACATTGAGGAAACATCCCAAACAGCTAGTCCAAGGTCATCATCCTGATATTGGTCCATGTGTCTGATACCAATATATAAAGTCCTCTTCAGATTCATGAAGCACATGCAATGATGCCAGTACAATCACAGGCCAGTGGGTGCAGAATCTTGTATATCCAGTCATGGTAGAAGCATCTAGTGCTGGCAGGGACCGCCCTGTGCCTTCTCAAACATCTCAGCACTGGCAGGGGTCTCTACGAGCTTTTCTGGCTTCAGAGGTCTAGTTCCTTCAGGATAAGCCCAGGTGACTTCACCTCTGGCATATCTCACAGGGAGTCAGCTTTGTGTCTTGTCAGTAGAATGTCTCCAAGGGACTGAGTCCTAAGTCTCTCACCTCCAAGGAGGAAAGACAGCCAGATTTCCCAGAATTCTCAGGAGAAAGCCATTCCCCCACAGAGTTCTCATTGGTTATCTCCAGATTGACAGGCTAGATTCCACCCCTACACTCCCAATCCTGAGATTGGCACCAGATTAGTGACTGTCACACTTATGCTGCTGCTCACCAGGGTAGGATACAGAGAATTGCCTAAGTGGACCATGACATTCCACTGGACTTTGGTGCCTGCTAGGGTTATGGCCCCAAACCTTTAGGCCCAGTGAGTCAGTGTTCCCTCAGTGTTTGCTATGGCTAAGAAGCATTCGTGTCTATGGCCATACCACCCTGAACGTGCCCGATCTTGTCTGATCTCAGAAGCTAAGCAGGGTCGGGTCTGGTTAGTACTTGGATGAGAGAAGCATTCGCAATGTCATTCTTTTACACTCATATCCATGATTATAATTGCAGTATGGATAAATATATATGTAGAAATATCTTCTGCCCAACTTTTCTATATATAGATCGTCCACCTATATCTATTCATATTTGTGTCTATCAGTGCATTCACTTGTAGATTATGATTATTGCTGTTATGTAAACTTTGAATATCTGTTTTCTTCTGTTGTCTTAAGCTCATGTAATCCTCTCAGTGTTTTTGCCTTCATTTTTTGCTAACTTCCATCTCATTGCATAATGCCTTCCCTTTCACTGATATTACTATGTGCCTACCCTCTAGTTACTAATTTTCTCTTTCTTCCCCTCCACCCCTGCTATCCATCAAAAAATGTGTGTGTGTATGAATCCTTTTACTTCCCCATTTGTAATATTGGTTTTATAAAATAGTTCTCTTTTGTAATTGATTTAATTCACCATGTAATGGTTCCCTCATGTTATAAGGCATTTCACAGATTCATTGTTATTCTTTATCATTGCATGGCATCACTGCACAGTGGTTCATTGTGTCTATGAACCCTTGTCATTGATCCATCCTTTCATTGGTGGGTATATTTTAGTTGTTTTCATCGTTTGGCTATTATGATAGTGCTGCAATGCACATGAGTATGTATATCTATTTGTTCATAGCTCTTCTTCCTTTAGAATATATACCTAGTAGAAGAATTACTGGGTCATGGGAATTTTCTTTTTCCAGCTTTGTAAGGAAGTCATACACCGTGGTAGCACAATTTTACAGCCCCACAAGCAGAATAGAAAGAGTGCTGGAATGACTTTTATTTTTGAACAAGACCTTTCTTTGGGAAGTTCCCATATCTACTTCTCCCTTCCCCCTGACACTTAATTTCCTTCCTGAGACTTCTCTATTGTCAGTCTCTTTTGGTAAAGACCAAAAGGTGGGAGGGCACCCAGAGTAATCCCAGAAGAAAGTTCTGGCAATCTACTTCGGGCCAACATGATTCCAGAACAATTGGCTTGTAATTTTTTTTTCATATAAACTTTATAGTCCAGGGATCTGCCATTCTTCAATTAGCATATATTTACCAATCAAATTATTATTTTTTCAGAAGGGACATCATAAAGGATTTATCACTTTCTCCACCCCTTCTCCCTACCTTCATGGCATTGCTACTCCTATTATTGTTCCTGAGGGGTTTATCTGTCCTGAACTCCATGTGTTCAGAGCTCTTACCTGTACCAGTGTGTATTCTCTGGTTTAGTTAGAGATGTAAGGTAGAACTGGGGTCATGATAGTGTGGGGGGAGGAAGCATTAAAGAACAAGAGGAATGTGTATGTTTAGTCAGTGTTATACTGCACCCTGACTAGCTCATCCCTTCCTTGTGACTTTTCTGTGAAGGGATGTCCAATTGTCTACAGATGGCTTTGGGTCTATACTCCACTCCACCTTGTTCACATTGATATGATTGTTTTTGTTCTTCTGATACCTGAAAGTTGATCCCATGGACACCTCATGATTGCTCAGGCTGGTGTGCTTCTTCCACGTGTCTTTGTTGCTTCTCAACTATATGGCTACTTGTTTATCATAAAGCCTTTAATATCCCAGACACTATATCTTTTAATAGCTTTCTTCACCACATTTTCTTATGTACCCATTTTGTCTTCAGCAATCATGTGGGGCAGGTGAACATCAAAGAATGGCAGATTATTGCAATAAAGTGTTCTTGCATTGAGAGTATGTGAGTAGAAGCCAAATTTCTGTCTGCTACCTTAATATTTAACATAAATATATGCACATATATTTATGTACCTATTGTTATATATAAATATATTTGCATATGCATGTGCCTATATTTATACCTGTGTAAATGTCCTTTGCCTCCTGATTCTTTCCTTTATTTCCTTCTACTTTCCTCTTGTTCCACTATCATGTTCAACCTTTCTTGAGCTCTCAGGAATTCCACTCATACATTCAACTTGATCAAATTCCACTCATACATTCAACTTGATCAAATCTGAGTCAATTCTGTTTAGGAAGATTATTTTGAATTAAGATTCTAGATAGTGCTTTCTAAAGAGGGTAGGAGTGGGATGGTCCAGGTGTGGCAGTAACAACAGACACTGATAGCTGCTCCAGGATTTGGGGCCATAGCACAAATGTCTTCATTGCCAGAAAGATGTTGAGTAATTTTTTTTTTCCTGAAAAGAGGGCAATAGGCCAAATAAGTTTGGTAGTCTTTTATTTAGAGACGTTGTGTGATTGTAACTAATCAGAAAAATATGATTAAATGCTATGCATAATTTTTAGAGAAGTCACATGATAGATATATTTGGGGGTGGGGTGGGTGGAGAGACAGCTGTCCAACTGAAAAACACACTGTAATTTATCTTCTTCTCTGCTCTCCTGTTAGACTTGAGCAAGCTGCTTAGTCCTTTTGAGTCGCTGATATATTTATGTAAACTGAGAATAATCAGTTCGCTCAGAACATAGGGGATGATCAATTAAGTTAATGTATGTGTGGGGTTTTGCAACTTTAACAGATTATGTACAGTTAGGTAAAGACAGAATAAAGTCCAGAGTTGCAGCCACCGCGTCAAATTATCAATAGCACAGATAGAAAAATATAATCCAGTATTATTACTGAACCATACACAGAACCATCAAAACTAAGGTCATTAGTGTCAAGCTGATACTAATATCAGAGCACCCACATGTGATGGAGTGCAATTGCTCCCTTGGGTTGACAAGACAGTCAGTCTTTACCGGGGTTGGCTGTCAGATTTCTCTCCTCTGGAGTAGCTGGTGTATTAGAACTGTAATCTTTGGGGCCAGCATCCAAGTAATTGATTATTGTACTCCTAGGGTTTCTCAACGCCATGTAGTTTCATCATCTGGAGATTCACACACATACACACACCAGTGTCTATTCTGTTTCTGTAGGTCAGAGCACACATATTTACACAGGGGCCATTTACTGGGAGGGCTGCTAGACCCTTGGCCTCACGTAAAGTAGCAAAGCACCAGCACAGGGCTTGCAAACGTTGGTCCTGGGGCAACCGGGCCTGTTGCCTACTTTTGGAAAGCTCACGAACTAAAAAAGGGGGCTACCTTTCACATTGGCTGAGAAGAATCAAAACTAAACTATCTTGTGGCATGTGAAAATTATGTTTGAAATGTCATTGCCCATCAATACAGTGTTAGAGCAACAACATCGTGTTCGTTTGTTTAGCTATTGTCTGGGGCCATTGTGGAGATAGTAGGGCCCACAAAGCTTAAGATAGTGATAATCTTGCCTGAAAAAAAATTGCAAGCCTCCCCTTGAAAAGGATGTCTGGGAAGTAGCTACACAACACCGTTTTTACACCACCCCCTCCTGGTTTCATTTACTTTCCTTGTAAATTATCCCCTCAATTACATGCACTTTTATTATTAGAAAGAAAGATATTGAATAAACAAAATGCCAGTGTTCTTACAGGCCCTTTCCCGTGTATTCACATTGTTTATGGACATGTGTAAACTTGGTCTTATAGGAGAGATAAACAAGAATACAACTCTCTGCCCTGTTGTGCAGACCACCCTCTTCACTTCCCACCCCCTCCTGCCCCAGCATTCACTGGACCACATTTTATGAGAATTCCTTCCCATCAGTTCATTTGGGTCTGCAGGAGAGGCATGGCGTTAAAAGTAGAGGTTCACCTTCAGCCTTCACTGCGTCCTCATTGTATGCATTTTCTTCTCTCATTTGTAAAGTAGGGATGCCTACTTTTTAGAGTTCGGGAGAAACATGTCGTTTTCTCGTCCTGTGAAGAGCTCAAGTCTCAGAACTGCACGGGTCACTGAACTCCGTTCTCTCGCGTGGCTATGTGTCAGAATCAACTCGACGGCATCATCGAGTTGAGGTTTACTCTGTGGACTTGCTTTACTCTGTAGACATATGTGCATTTAGAAGAGTGCCTGGCTCACACTAAGATTTTCTTGAAATTTTGTGTTAGTTGTTATAATATGCTTTAAAATGCTCTGAGTTTTATTCCATGGCAAGGATAATTTGTGATTTTTTTTTTATCCAAAGTGTAATCGATGAATTTTTTTTTTTTTTAACCAAAGTGTAATGGACGAATTGTTTTGACTCACATAACCCTCCGGGATTGGGTAGACCTGCCCCTGTGGGTTTCTAAGACTGACTCTTTATGGAAGCAGAAAGTCCCAGCTTTCTCCCTCAGAGCCACTGGTGGTTTCAGACCAATGCAAATCCACTAGCCCAGCAGGGCTCTCTCAAACCACCCCCTGATCACTGCCTTGGGTTGATTCTGACTCCTGCATAGCTGGGGAGAGCAGGGCTGGACTCCCCCTGTGAATTTTTGAGACTGCAATGATCCACGGGAATAGAAAGGCCCAGCTAGTGGTTTTCAAGCTGCTGACTCTGCCATTAGCAACCGAACACATAAGCACTATGTCACCAGAGCTAGGATATATTTATTTAAGTAAAATTCCAATAATTATTGAAATAGGTTTTATTTGAGGTTATATCTTTCTACAAGGTCCTGGGACCTCTGAAAACAAAGAGGCAGAGAGAGCAGATTTCACATTCTTGCTTAGTGTCTTGACAAGCGTCCATTCTTAGCCTTAGTTTCATAATCTATATCTACTGCCATCAAATTGATTCTCACTCATTAGGGGCACTATATGGAGTTTCCAGACCAGAGATCTTTATGGGAGCAGACAGCTTCATCTTTCTCTCATTTAACTACTGGTGAACTTGAACTACTGATCTTGTGGTTTGCAGTCCAATGTCTGTTTATTCTTCAGACAATGCCACTAGGAAAGGAATAATGATACCTATCTCATAGTATTGTTACAAGAATAAAAATATATTATGTAAATATTTACAAGAGTACTTGGCACACAATAAGGCTGTTTATAGTGTGAGTTATTGCACTCAGAGAAGCGTTTGCTGATTTTACATATTTTTGTTGTTGTCATTTTCATTTTAGTAACAGCAACACAGAAAGAAAATATGCCATTTGGGAGACCCCGGGTGACACAGAAGGACAAGGAGCACTGCCTCCTTTATCACAGAGAGTATGTCAGCGGATATGGAAAAGCATTCAGGATGCCCATGTGGAGTTCGTATACAGTCCCTAAGCCGGTAAGTCTCTGAGCCCATTGTTCTAGGTGGGCTGAGAAAAAGGTTAGTAATGCTTGAATAGTGTATGCATTCTTGGATAATACACATAGTGGACAAGCACAGATGCAACCAGAGATGTTGGAGGTTTGGGTCCATCCAGAGGTGCCTCAGAAGAAAGCCCTGGCAAATAACTTCTTAATGACATCGGAAACCTCCAAGAGCACTGTTCTACTCTAATAGACATAGGTTACCAAGAGTTCCATGGAGTCCACTGGTCACCAACTGGTTTCATATTATAAGAGTTGAACTTTGATTTGCAAGGGAGATCCCAAGGAAAACCCGCCATCCAGTGACTTATAAAGCAATGTAGAAGGTAAAACCTAGAAGCACTTGTGAGGTGTAAAATAATAAAACAGAGCATTTTGAAATTAGGGAGTGTTTACAAGCCAATGGGCTGATTGGTGATAGTAGGTCACAGAAAAAAGCAACATTTCAAGCAGAAGCTAGGGAGGAAACAATGGTGTACACTTCTCTGGTTATTCTCCAAATGTATTATGGAGGCACCAGGAAGGTGGCAATCACCGGATTAGAAGCATTAGGACTTTGCTTTGTTTGATTTTTTAGTTCCTTTGACAAATATTTTATTCTCTGCAGTATGTTAGCAAAGTCCAGTCCTTCCCTGAAAAAGCAAGCGTGGCTAGACAGAGCTGTACAGGTGTGTTCTGTTAATCTTTCCAAATTGAATTCAGGAATGAATTTGTTTAAATCCTGGTCTCTTTTCAGTATCCAGTACATGCTTTTTCAATTAATGGCCCGGGAATAGTTGATCAAACCTAGGGGAGGGCGGGGTTGGATTGAAATCAACTCACTACTTCGTGCCATGTCGAGTTCCTAGGTGGTACAATTGGTTGACCTCTGACTGAAAAGTTGCTGGTTTTAGTTGCTCTAAAGGTGCCTCAAAAGTAAGTACTGATGATTTACTTTCCTATATTCCCCCATCAAAAACCCTACGGCAAGAGCACACTTGTATCCTGACACACATGGATTTACTCTGTGTCTGAATCAACTTGATGGCAGCTGGTGCCTGTCCTACACAAAATTAAAGTGCTACCAAATTTACAGATCTCAATTGAATAGCAAGTCCACAATTTCTTTTGTGTCACTGGAGTCAAGGGGGATTTCTATAGATACAAGATGAAAAAAGCAGGAAATTGAATAATTTGGCTACATCAATATTAGTGTGTGATAAAAGACAAAGTTATGGATGTAGAATGTAGCTAGTTGCATTTCATGGAAGATATAAGTAATGAAGTATCCAGAATAGTCATTAAGATCTCATACCTAAAGAATGTGTATGTGAAGCATCTTGGGTGCTAGGGGAGCAAACTTTATTGGATATCAGGAACATATAAATTACAGCGAATATCAAAAGCCTGACAAAGTTATATTTGAGCATTCTTTCAAGGCCAGACATCCAGATGATTCAAGTGGATTGCAGTTCTACCCTCTGTTATGTAGGGTTTCTGAGGTAGTATGTCTTTTAAGGGAGCAGGCTGCCTCATCTTCCTCCCACAGAGATCTTTCAGTTAGCAGTCTAAAGCACTGGACAGCACCCCAGGGCTCCCTTGTTTCAGGGCAGGTATGGTATATTTGTTTAATTTACCTCTACCAGACTCAAGCTATTTAGTCAATGTGTATTGAGTGAATGCATTGCTTGAATCCATCACCCCATGATTATAAACTTTGTCACCTGAAGAGAAAGGCTTTCTTCTAAACAGACTTGTAAATAAATTAGAAAGCTGATTTTGTGAAGACCATCTTCGTTTTTTAGATTCAGAGATTCTACAAACCTCTTGCTATTTGTATTTTTCTTATGAAGAATATGGATATTCTACCTCTTTTCGTAGACAGGAAGTACGCAATTGGTTGTATCCGGGTCATCTACTCTTCTTGTTCCAATTGAAGATTTTTTTTTAAGAAAAATAAGCATATTGTCCCACTATTAATTAAAGCTTTGTGTATTCTCAGAGCCAAACTTTGCAGCTGAAAGTGGCTCAATTGTGGTTGCTGGTAGCACAGTGCTAACATTGTTTATCTCCCAAGGTGAAGAAATATGTTACAGCTACCTGAGTCCATCTGTGTGGCTGGTGGTTACAAAATGTTTGTGATTTCAGCATGTCACATTTCTTAAAATAATTTCGATACTGCTAACGGTTTTGTTTTTCTTGGAGACAGTGCCGTGACACCCTCTAAAAAGGTCAGTCTTATTCCTCCTTCACTTCTCTGTATGAAAAAAGATCAGTTATAGGGGATTGGGTGGCATTAAAGGGAAGGCTTATGTTTATGTTTTTAGTACTCTCCCTGGAGTCTTGCATTCCTGAATTTATATGAACTTTGGTGGAAGTCAAAGGCTGAGCGATTTCAAAAGGGCTAACAAACAGACTGGAAGTGTGGTACAATTCCTTTTTGTTATTGTTTTAGAACTAGCTTCTTTGTTACCAAATGTTCTTGTCCTTTCACTGATCCCACAGAACCCCTTGTATTTCTTCCTCTTTGTGACAGGGTGGAATTCTAGCAATTTTCTGCTTTCTAATTCAGAAATTACTGTTAGTATGTTGTGGTTGACGAAAATTACATACAAGAATGTTTTGAGATTCACATAAAAATGTTGTAAATCAGTTCTGTGTTTGAGAAATCAGACTTTAAATAAGCGCTTTGGGGGCACATGGACCCAAGTGGCCTATACCTCTAAGTTTTATGGAGCTTTGTTTTTCTGTGGTTTGGTGGTTTTTCTAATTTTTGTTGCTTTTGTTATCTCAGAAGAGTTGTGGGGAGGCAGCTGTAGTTTTGAATCACGCTTTTAAACAACTGCTTCAAAGCCATTAGGGTTCATCGGGATGGATATGTGGCTTTTCTTCTGGGCCTGCTCAGTAGGAACAAGTCAAATGAATTTTTTTTTCTATTGCTAGGTGAAAAGTTGAAGATAAAATCTGCAACAATGGACTAAAGCATAGGATTAATTATAATTTAAAATGCATAATTACATGGAAATAATACTAAAGGAAATACTGGTATCATTCTTAGTAGATGATTAACTACTATTAAGCACACTGGCAATGTTTTCTTTGGTGTGCATAGGGTCTCTATGGGTCAGAACTCACTGGATGGCACCAACAGCAACAACGTGGTGGAGACTTAGTCCCACTTTAACCCTGTTAGTATAGTAGAAAACTTCTTCCAAATGGGAATCTTTTTACTCTCCAAAAATTCTGTGATGTATATCTTACATTCCAAGTATGAACTATCTAATAGAAGTGCATTAATACGGACAAAGGCAGTTTTATAGTACAGCACACAGAAGATGATGTCTAGATCTCACTGCCTAATCACAGAGTGATATGTAGGTTTATTGTGCCAACCTGGCCAATAGGAACGCGTGGATTAATAAGGTCACAGTTTGCTTGGAGGGCAAAGAGATAAATGGCTTGGCAAGCCCGAGTCTCACTCTCTTGCTCTCTGGTGATCAGACCAGCTTGTGGCTTCTAGTTCTCTGTCACAGTTTGTGAGTTCCACTACCTGTGGGACTGCCAGACTGTGGATCCTGTCGACAGAGCTTGAGGAGCCTCGGAGACCATCTTCCCTGTGCAGGTGCTGTGTATATCACTTGAAATTGGAACTGTTGGACCTTGTCTTGCTGACTGTTGGTGGTCCATCCTGCTGTTTGCTGCCTGTGGCCAGACTACCTCAATTGCCCTAGGGAAGACTCAGCTGTCTGCTTCCTTGGCCTTGCACCCAGAATCCCTCATGAGTTGAAAGATTTCCAGAATATTGACTGTTCTGAGGAAGCGAGTTGAATTGAACCCTCTGTACTGCTGTGTGGGCTAATTAGCTGTTATATTACTTCATGCTGTATATATCTATATCTACATATATTATCATGTTTCCTGGTTTTGTATCTCTTTAGAACCCTGTCTGACACACTTAATAAGGTTAACTTTTACACTCAGCTTTCACAAAAGGATAATCTCTAGTCAATAAAAGTAATCTTGTCCTTTTTTCAAATTTAATTTTGTCTTTATCATTCACTTACTCAAAATAATTGTAAATGCTAGTGAGTCAAGATTTCCCTGAGCACCTAAATTTTGTTGTTTTTTGGACTTTTTCTTTCTTGATTTAAAAAAAAATCCAAGGAATCTTAAAAAGATGACAATACTGAAGTATGTGGGAGTGTTTCACTATTATCTATTTCTGAGAACAAGACTCCAAAATGATGTAGTCTTATCTTCTTTCCATCTTTCTAGAAAACCATTACATAATGTCATTTTCCTAAGGAGAGTATATCCTGCCTTTGTCTGTATTGATGCACTTCTATTACCTAGCTCATATTTGGAATGTAAGATATACATTACAGCATTTTTGGAGAGCAGAAAGATTATAACATTTTTTTTGTACTTTGGAGTAAATATAGCAGGATCCATTTCTCCCACCTCCTCATCTGCCACATACAGAAAGTAATAAACATTTTTGCTCAACTAACTTGTGTGAGCATAGTTCCTATAGTTAATTATTTCAATGAGACTGCATGTTTTAGTATTGAAATCGTGTTTTGATTCAAGAGATTATAATAATACATCAATATTTTCCTTGACACAACTACCATTTAATTATGCATTTAAAATTTCAGTAAATGGTTATATTCTTATAATTCTAACTGTTGGAATATAGGCATTTCATTCTCTTTTCATTGTTGAAATTATATCTATAGCTACTTTTATATGTTATATATTCCTTAAGAAACATATAAGGTTTTAGAGGACAGTGATAACATTCTGGATATTTATGAAGCTGACTCAGTCAGCAACCAGTATCCTCGTTGTGAATTTTAAAACAACTTTATGCACCCTCTTAAATTAAATGGAGAAAAGTGGTCAACCATAACTGCTTACTATGATATGTTTTTGAAAAACTACAAAGAAATGTTTTAGCTTTCTAGGTTCTGCTTTCAGAAGGAGGGTTAAATGATCTCTCAATATAGCACAAAGGATCTTTGTAGTCCTTGATCTACTTCTTATTTTTATGAACTCTGTCACCTAAGAGTTTACTGAGAAAAGGATAAGGGAAAATGCCTTTCATTGTTATTTTGAAACTCAAAACACTTCATTGTTATCAACCTACTAATTTAATTGATAATTTGATTGACTTGTAAGAGAATTTTGGAAGATACTTTCCCTTCAAAATTATTAGCACATTAGACTTTCTGGATGGACAGCATAATGTCCCTTTTCTTCTTTGTGAGACAACAAACTACTTATACCTTTTTTTTTAAAAAAAGGAAAAACTGTTTTATTGACAGAATTCAATGTACCATACAATTCAATGGGTTGAATGTATTGATACAGTTGAATATCTGTGGTCAGCAGCACACTCGATTTTAGAGCACTTTCTTCATTTCCCAAGTCCCCCAACTTACCCTGCCACAACACTAAAAAAATATTATTCTATTTACTACCTCTTCTGGTTTGCCTTTCTTGGACTTCATATAAAGACAATTATACAAAAATATGCCCAAACCACAATAATAAAATGAAATACAGAAAAACTTATACCTAAGCAAAACTAGGCAATCTTAAAAAGTAAAACAAATTAAAGATGAATCCAAAGGGAAAACAAATGATACAATGTTAGCATTTAGCCTAGTTATATCTGCATTAATTCCTTTATGCAGGAGGAAGACTGCAGTGATGCCACATACACACACAAAATATCTGCATTAACTCACTTTCTGATGTCATCTGTCTGAGGTCAAGGCCAGTTGCATCTGTGCATCTTAAATCTTGTTCTAAAACAAGCAACCATCTAAGTGAGGTGACAGGCAAGTCCACACGGAAGAAACACACCAGCCTGAGTGGTCCAAGCTTTGTAAATAATAAAATCCAAGATCAGAGAGGGGAATTTTATTGGAACTTACATACTGAACATCTGGTTTGCAGAATGCTGTGACTAAAATCCCATGATCCATTTGCAGAGCCCCCATGTGGATTGTTTCCATTAAATTCTCTGCCTCTGTCTTCTGTTCCACTTTGTAAAAATTATCAGAAAACTTCATCTTTTAGATCTTATAGTGTGTTTTATTTCTATCATATTTTCTAACTGTCCATAGCTTTTTCTGTTTCCATTCTCCCTTTTTTGTTGATTTCTATTTATTCTTTCTGGATGTCACATATACCCTGATCTCTCTGAAATAGGGATTTTCATCTGTTCCCTGCATTATCTTTTTCTTTTTAGTTTTCTTCACATCCATCAAATGGCATGAGTTCCTAGACAATGGCACATGGTTGAGGCTTGCTACTTGAAGGGTTCTATTGCAGCGTAGTCAAGAAGGGACCCTTTTCTGTGTTAAGGATCCCCAGTGCTGGTGTCTATAATTTTGTGCATGAGTTGACGTATTTTTTCAAAAAGGGAGGGCTCTTCTAATCTGAGCCTTTGTATAAAAGTGGCAACCCACATGAGACATAGGCCTGCAGAGAGTTTGTTTCATCCAGCATGGAGATTTTTATATTCTTTCAGTGTTTTCAGAATGGTTCTCTTGCTCTCAGCTACCTGTGCCTTGTGCTTTCCAGGTTGGCAGCATCGCCAGAGAGTAAACATTTGGTCTGGCTTCTGTTACAGGCTCGCCTATTGTCAGGAAACCAGCCCCTAACCCATCATCATGGGTCCAATAGGCACAATTGTACAGCAATAATAAGTAAAGGTTATAGTAAAATCATGGAAATGATGAGATACAAAAGAGAGATTTAAATACTGGAGTCAGACTCGTTTCATGGTAGCACGCTCACCTCAGCCCTGCTTAGTGGTGCATGTGGAGAGTGAACTAGAGAGCACTTCTTCATTGCTAAAGATTTATATCTACGTTGGAGGCGTGGTTATAGGTAACCACAGACATCACAGGAAAGGGCTATACAATAGGCATACACATCACAGGAAGGGGATGGAGAGTGGGCATAAGTGTAACAGGAAGAGAATGAGCTAGGGTTGTACAGTAATACAGCAGAGGAGGGACTAGGTATACATGTGACAAGAAGGGCAGATCCTAGATTCATGATGGGAGCCTAACCTTGGTCACCCTTGTGTGGACTGGACCCCCCTCCCCCGGGCTCTCCTACAAGGAAGTAGTCTACTACTGTTCCTATCAGAATGGAGTGGGCCCTACTTTGGGTGGGACAGACTACACAGTCTGATTGCTTTAGATGGCTGATAGTCCTTAGGGAGAATAACCCTTGACCTACCTCTGTTGATCTCCAAGTGTTGAGTCATTTGCCACGTGTAGCAAGCAGGAAAGTTTCGCATATATTTGGGGGGAGATGATTTGGGAGAAATCTTTGTTTCCCAGCCCTGTTCATTTCCTCTGCCTTTAGAGACTCCAAGTTATAAAGCCTGTCTGGGGTTTTACCGTAGCAACTTGCTTCCTTAAGTTTCCCCCAAGAGCAGGCTCTCTTGAGTTCACGCATTGACTGTGTCTGCTTACTATAGATTGATTTGTTTTCTAGCTCCTGAAAATTTTTTCTCAAGTCTCTGGTCTCTTTATCGTGGCTATCATGTAAGTGGGATCCCAGAAGGGAGTGAAAGTAAATGTACTCAATTGACTACGATTTAACCAACTGTTGTGCAGCGTTTTCCCAACAGAATGTGAGGGAGGTAGAACTGGTATGGCTTTTCTTTGGATTATCACTTCTTTCCATTTCTCCCCATTCTGTATTACAGTTATACATAGGGTCACTCTGAGTGGGCTCCACACAACAGCTACTATTCCATAGCTTGGTCCTTCCCTACCTATCAATGTAGGCATCTTCTATTTTGTGAATTGATTTTGGACATTCTAGATACGGTAGGGGATTTTTGCTTTGAGTGTAAGACAGTGAATAGAGCAATCATTTCAATTTAACTCAATTTCTTGTTTACAAATTATTTCAAACATCCTCTGTGTGCAGTGAGAGCCCACATAAAAATATCTTTGGAAAAATCCAAATGCAAGTCACAATGCTCACTGCTAAATTAAAAGAGACCCATCACAGAACTCTGCATTACTTTCAATACTTTGCTTAGGGAGCACATTTTTTTGTAGCATGTTCCTGGTGAATAAGTGCATTACAAATAAGATTTTATTTATTGGAGGTAGGAAATGGCTTTGGGGAAGGGCAGGGACAGCAGAGAAAGGGACAGGAGCCTCTTGAGCTCCTGGGTGGTTCTGCGGCCTGAGAGGCCAGGGAAGCCATGCCCACTATTGGGGTGGTGGGATATATATAGGGTTTGAGGGCATGTAGGCCGATGAAAGAAAGGGGAGGTTTCTTGTGCTGCATTTGCAAGTTGGGAGATGACCTATGAGCAAATCATCTCGTTTTTCTCAAGCTTGTTTCCTGGAATGTTAGAGGGGGAGTTCTGTGCCTTGCACGGTTGGAGGCTGTGTTCGGGGAGATAAGTTCTGTGAGATGCCAGAGAGAGGGGTTACAAAGTTCAGGAGGTGACTCATCTCCTGCTTGTGAGACGGTGCAAAGGAGTGCAAGGGGCTGCCAGGTGCAGGGGCTGCCTGGTTTGACCGTGGCCCGTACAGTTTTCATGTGAAAATTTTGGTAGATAAAAATTGTAATGTATAAAACTTTTGATGTATAAAGATGAAGCACAACTGCAAATTGATTTAATTTCCCAGATTGGTAAGATCAAGCCACAAGACGATTTTAAAAATTAATCTTAAATTGGTTAAAAGTCCTGACTCGGCTGAGAACAGTCTACCTCTGTAGTTTTTCACCACCATTTTTTCAATGTATGTCTTATGTGACTTAGACTTTATGTTTTCCTGTGCATTTTTACTTAAAGAAATCATGTATATCACCACATAGGTGTTAGATCCTGAAAAGGATTGGGGTGTTCAGTCCAAGCTCCCCAATCGTCCCCTGCTTTCATTCAGTCTACTCTGAAAATATTTCTTTCTAAGGTGCATTTGATTTGTCCTGCCAGTTCCCCTAACCAGAAGGGAACCACAGAGCAAAACACTGCCGAAGACACCCATTTCCATTGCTGACGTAGACCTGATTCACTAAGAAAATAGGAAAAGAGTCAATGAAAAACATTCGAGGGAAATTACAACCCATATAAGGCAGTGGGTGAGCCACGAATGTGGGCATAACTTTTTTTTTTTTCCTTTTCTTTCTTTCCACCAGGGAGACACACAGCCTCTTCCTCCCTCTGTCCCAGACTGTCTGCGGGCTGATGTCAGGGTCCCTCCTTCTGAGAGCCAAAACTGTTCCTTCTACTTAGCAGACAAGACTGTCACCCACGGCTTCCTCTACCCTCCTGGTTGGTATAACTCTTTTTTAGAGCAGTAGCTTACAAAGCCCTCATCAGCTGGATGTGGGCATGTGCCTTAAACATATATTCCCGACCCAAACTACCTGCTTGGGCTCAACCCGCAGTTTAAGAGGCTTCGAGTGGTTATGGACTGGCTGGAAGCAGGACAACAGCTATAATAAAGTCTAATAAATTGTGCAGCGTAACCACAGATCAGCTCTAATATGACCCAGATGTTCTGAGAGTTCGGCAGGTTTAAGTCTAATTTTAAAACTCAAGTCCTTGGAGAGGGACATAGACATCTAAAAAAACAATATTTTCTCCACCCCACCCCTCACCCCCCACCCTGGCTATGGGCCCGGGAGGCCTGCACGCAGAAGACAGCGTGCCTGGGAAAGACCTCGGGCCAGAATCTGGCCTCGCACTCACTCTCCCTGGGGCTCCGACAGTTTTGAACTGTACGTGAAGCAACTAAAGTATTCTCTTTTAGAAAGCCTCTCTCTGGGACATCTGAAGCTAGTGTGATTTTCCTAAACCCCTGTATCATGCCTGGTTAGCGGGAAGTCTCCTTTTCATTAACCTACCCGAGAGATTTGTAACAATTTCAGCTTCTGGGAATTTTTTCCCCCCAAATGATATTTTATTTCATTTTTCATCAGGCTGCGACCAAATATGGTCACCCGGGAAGCTTCTAACTCAGAGATTTGGAGATTTGTTGTGAAGAAAAGAGACTTAAAGAAAGCTGGTTAAAATTCAGTTAAAATTTTGAACACAGAATTAGAATAGACAAATGGATACTTAAGTACCTAGATTTAATTAGAGTGACTAATTTTTTTTATTAACTATGGAATTAGTTGCAACATTTTGCTGAAAAAGATTTACAATTGCATTTGTTAGACCATCAGATATTAGTTGATATTCAAATGTTTTATTTTGACAGAGAAATGAAATGGATGACTAAGCAACTTTATATAGTAAGGGTAAAATGAAACTACCTTATGATTTTTTTGGAGGGGGCATCACTGCCCTCTGGTGGTGGGAATAGTAGACCCAGCCTTGCTTCTGGAAAGCTACTACTGGATTTGAATCTCCAACCCAGTGGGGCACAGTTTTGTGCACAAACACTACGCCACGGGAGCTCAGTGTCCCCCTTATGATTTTTTAACTAGAAATTCTAACTAGCTGGTTAGAAGCAGAAATTCTACTAATGCAAAGTCTCATATTTATATGAAACAGAGGTAATAGTATATTGACCAACTTTGCAAATTTCAGGGCTTAATCTAAGAAGTAGAAAGGTTTTTTGGGGCCTGAGTGTCTCGAACTCCATGTGAAATCTTACAAAGAAAAAGCTTATTTCCTCTTGTTTCTTGGTGTTCACCTACATCTCTGATTTAAGTAGAAGTTAAGATACTTCCTTAAGTATAGTTTAAACATAAAAAGTACTATAGTAAATTCTCAAAGGTTTGCAACTCTCAGTATTCAAAACAAGACTAGCCAATCATGGAAGGCCAGGCCCTTCCCCCCAGTGGTGCGGCTGGCAGCAGAGCGCTGGGGGTCCAGCCAGGGCAGGCTGGGCTTGGAGCACATACAGTTAACATTCATGGGCCTGAAAGTCTGCTCCTCTTCGCTTCTCAAAGGGAGCCCTTTGTAATGCCAGCCATCTATGCGGAGTTTGAAACAAAAACCCAAACCTCAGTTTTTCCAGGGAATTTTATTTTGGCATAGAATTATTTAGAAAGACATTATCTGTGGACATTAGGTAGCTATGCATTCATATCTGCTATTGTATCCATGTTCCAGGGCTTCTGCAACAAATTTCCATAGATTTGGTTGTTGAAAGTCACAGAAATATGTTCTTTCACAGTACTAGAGGCCACAAGTCTAAAATCAAGGTGTCATCAGGGCTGTGCTTTCTCAGAGTGCTCTAGGGGAGATTCCTTCCTTGTCTCTTTCAGAGGCTTCAGCCATAACTGTACTTGGGCTACAGGCACTGCCTCCCTTTCCACATGGCCTTATTCTATATTCTGTGTTTCTCCTCTTCACAGCATCAGGCTTGGAATTTAGTGCCTACCTCGAGTACAGGAGGGTCTCATCTTAAGACCTTAATTTAATTATATCTGCCTGATCCTTATTTAATGTTGGCAGATACCAGGAATGAGGACACAGATATATCTTTCTGGGTCACCATACAACTGACTTTAGTGGTTACCTGTTGGACTGTGATTTGAAAGGTCAGCAATTTGAAGCCATTAGCCACTTAATGGGTAAGAGCCAGGGATTTCTACTCCCATAGAGGGACAGTCATGGAAACTCACAGGGCAGTTCCACCCTGCCATATAGGGTCTCTATGAGTTGTCATCCACCCAATGGCTGTGTTAGAGAGATTCAACCAATGGTCTCAGGTTTTATTGATGACCTCTTCTGAAGGGTACTTGTGATGTCTGCATTTTGACTATTAGTACATTTACATTAGTGTGTGGTAGAAATAGGCCTCTATACAGTATGCCATGTTTTATCTTATTATTGGAATAAATAAAATTAATTTGTCTTGCAGAAAACAATAGAACCTCTGATAGTCAATATGATGCTTTAATTACAAGTAACTTAGTCCCTATGTATGAAGAATTCAAAAGTAAGTATATGTTCAGATTATCATCATTAAGATTCCCTGAAATTCTAAATCAAACACATCTTTCATTGAAATTTGTTCCCAATAGGTTTATTCCCCAATGTTATTTTGCTTCAATGTTTTACATGTAGGTATAGGAAGAAACCCTAACATGGTTGAATTTTTTTTTAAGGTACTTCAACTTTTCAGACTTGTTAAAATTCTAATCACTTATTTTTAATCAATTTATTTAGATGCTCACTATGAGTCTGTATTTATTGTACAGTAGTGGCTTGCATGTTGCTGTGGTGCTGGAAGCTATGTCACTTGTACTTAAAATACCAGCAGGGTCACCCATGGTGGACAGGTCTCAATAGAGCTTCCAACTCACACAGCCTAAGAAGGTCAACGTGACCTCCTTCTGAAATAACGTGACCAGGAAAGTCCTTAGAAATGGCAGCACGGTGTTGTCCTATGTAATGCCAGCACACGAGTCCCTCAGAGTGAGCACTGAAAAGACAACTGGGGACAAGCACCTGCCTCCTCACAGTAGAGTTGACTTTCATGATGTGGACTAATTCATAGTAAGAAGATATAGCTGCAAACATCCATTAATGTTCTAAAATGTGTGAAATGCAAATCAAGGAAAATGGGAAGTTTTTAAGAATGAAATGGAATGCTTCATGATCAACAGGCATTTGTGAGCTGAAATGGACTGACATTGGTCATTTTGACTCAGACAAGTATGTGTTCTATCAGAGCAGGAATGACTCAGGGAAGAGGGATGGTGTCAAATTCATCATCAAGAAGTAGGTTCCAAGATCTATCTGAAAAGACAACACATTGTCTTAATGAAAGGATATTTTCCTTTTAATGCACCTTGCTCAAAATTACTGACCAACTCTTAATGCCAAAGAACGTGAATACTTTAACCAATTCTTTAGCATGGACTCGACCAAGCTTTCAAGCAAGATGTATTGTTAAGTGGTGGTGACTAGAATGAGGAAGTTAGAATCAAAGTGTTAGAAAATAGAGCCTTGGTGATGAAAATGATGGTAAACAGCAAATGATACAAAGTTGCAAGACCAGTGACCAATTCAGTGCAAATGCCCTTTTCCAACAACATAAATTGTGGCTGTGCTCACCCCATTGATTAGAATACAAAAGGATCAAAATGACTCCATCTGTGGAAAGAGAAGCTCAATGTCATCAGTCAGAGTGAAACTAGGGCTGACTGTGCAGCATACCATCAGTTACTCATGTACAAGTAAGTTCAAGCTGGAGATAATAAAATTAAAACAAGTCCCTGAGAGTTAAAGTAAACTGAGAGCATATCCCACCTGAACTTAGAGATCATCTCAAGAATAGAAGCATTCATTGGGCACTAAAACCAACGCTGTGGATGGCATCTTGGACATCATTGAAAAGAGAGTAATAAAAGACAAAACTAGAATGGATGTGAGAAAGGACGTTGAAACTTGCTCTTGAATGAAGTGTAGTCAATGTGAGTGGAAGAAGTAAAAGAACTTAACAGAAGATTTGGAAGCATGAATTGAAAAGATAAAGTCTTAGTATGAAATGTATAAAGATCTGGAATTTCAAAGGGAAAAACAAGCTGAGAATATCTTCATATGAATGAATTAATGAAAAACGTCAAGCCTTGAATTGGCAACGCTGTGGGTTATGAGCAGTGCTGCTAACTGAAAGGTTGGGAGCTGGCACCGACCAATCACCCATGGGAGAGAGAGAGAGGCAGTGTATGTAAAACTGTACAGTCTTGGAAACCCTATAAAGTGGTTCTATTCCATTCTATAAGGGGTGCTATGAGTCAGAATCTATGCCACGACTATGAGCAAAATATATGGAAGGAATGCACAGCGTCACTGTGCCCAAAAAAGTAAATGTGTTAGTCCAGGTTGACTAGAAAAACAAACCCAGAGCTATTCATATGTATATAAGAAAGTTTTATATAAAAGAGCAGCTGCATATCAAGAAAACATCCAAGCTCAGTCCAGCCAAATCAAGTCCATAGAGCCGATATTGGCCCATATGTTCTGATACCAGTCCACAAATTCCTCTTTAGAGTCACACAGCACATGCAATGATGCCAAACACAGGAAAATAACTGGCTAGTGGGTGGGGAATCTTTTGGATTCAGTGGAAGTGGAAGCATCTCAATGCTAGCAGGGGTCACCACATGCCTACTCCAAACCCAGGGCTCTGCCATAGCTTCACATGTCCTATCAGCAGGGAGATGAAGTGGAGTCTGTGTGGTTCTGGGCTCCAGTAAGCTATTTATCTCCACCATGCCTCCAAATGAGGTCATCAATCTGTGGCCTGATTAACAGGTTAGACTCCATCCCTTAACAAGTTGACACAGATTATGTAACTACCACAGTCAATATTCAACTATTTCACGAAGTAGCATGTGATCAAGATTGAATGGCTTAAAAAAAAGGAAAGAATGGATAACATTGGATGAAGATACCCAAGCTACACTGAAGAGACTGGCAAAAAGCCAGGTTCCAGGAATGAAGGAAATATGAATTGATATATTTCAACAAACACATGTAATGCTAGAGTCATTCACTCATTGATGCCACAAAATTTTGGACACAGCTGCCTAAGTCAACCAACTGAAAGAGAATTATAAACATCCCTATTTCAAAGAAGGTGATCTAACAGAATGTGGAAATTATTAAACAATATTATCAGTATTGCATATAAGTAAAATTACGATAAATATAACTTAAAACAATTATAATATTACATAAGCAGGGAATTTCCAGATATTCTAGCCCAATTTAGTAGAGAATGTAAAATGAGTAAAATGGTCATGCTGTATTGGGAAAATCTTTATAAGGTGTAAGACCTCTGCAAAGCCAAGATGGCCTCTTGAAGATTAATATGGGCCTGACCATAGCTATGGACATTTATGTCACCAATTACCAAGTGGAAGCTGGATAGTGAATAAATAAGCTCAAATAAGTGATGTCTTTGACTTCTGGTGTTTGTAAACAATATTGAAGATAACATGTATAACCAGAGGAATAGACAAATCCCCCTAGGAAGAAGTACAGTCAGGATGCTCTTCACATGTGAGCACAGTGAGACCTTATCTCTTGTAAAAGTGCTCATCAGAAGTAAAGATGGTGAGACTTCATCTCACCTACTTTGGACAAGCTATCAGAAGGGACCCGTGTCTGGGCGAGAGTACTACTAAGCTTGTTGAAGTATTGGGTGAGTGTAAAAGGAAGACCCTCCCCTCAGTAAGATGGATTGACACCATGACTGCCATATTGGGCTTAAGTGCTGCGATGATGATGTAGATAGCACAGAATTGTGTGTTATTTTATGGTCCATATGACCCTAGGGTCAATATGAGTCAGAACTGACTCAACATAGCAACAAGTGAATTTAGAGAATAATACACAAAGTTAAATTTTACTGGCAAATTAAAAATATGTAAGGTTAGTGTTTTTCCTAAAGAGTCATTGTTCATAATGTAAATATGTGTATTGTGGGCCATTTTAAACAAGCTCTTACTGACCCCCCCCCCCCCCCCCCCCCCAAAGCACTTCATCCCTGGGAAGGAATTTGGAGCAGTATTCAGTTATAATTTCCAGATTGTGGCAAAACAGCATCCAAAAGTGTCACCAATGCAGCTATTGATTTTCATTGGATATAATGCTTTGGACAATTACCCAACTGTACTGCAAATTACTGAAACAGGGTGTCATACTAACTACATGTGCCTGTCTGTAACAGAAAAGTTTTCAATATGGTAGAGGAAAACTCTTTTAACACTTCATTCTTTCATTTTCAGAAATGTGGCATTACTTCCATCATGTTATTCTTCTAAGACATGCCGTAGAAAGAAATGGAGTAAATGTGATTAGTGGGCCAGTATTTGATTATAATTATGATGGCCATTTTGATGCGCCTGATGAAATTACAAAGTAAGTAATAGGGAACCATATGGGCTCTTTTTGATTTGACAGGGAAATTTTTTTTTACCAATACTTAAAATAAAAGTTCAGTATGCTAAAATGTAGATGTTATTATCAAATGTGTTCAATCTACACCAGCTAGACTTCTAGCACAATCTTTTATGGCAAAAATATTATTGAGTGAAAGAAAAATACCATAGAGACATTAAAATGTTTATCTGGCAAGATTTTTAATTAAGAAAGAAAAGCAAAATGTGATTTTGTAAAGGTTAGAAGAGATTACTCTCAATAGTGATAAAGCCAGGCTGACAATAAGTGGAGAAAAAATTAAGTAAGCTGGTACCATCTTTTTTGGATCATAAGATGCACCTGGGGCTGAGCCCTGGTGGTGTAGTGGTTGAGTGCGGTATTGCAGCTCATTGGCTTGGCGGTTCAAATCCAGCAGCAGCTCTCCGGGAGCAAGGCTGGGTAGCTCCCATGATCACCAGAGGGCAGTGATGCCCCTCCAAAACAAAACAAAAAAACCCCAAAATCAAAACAAACAAAAAAGATGCACCTGATCATAAGACACACCCAGTTTTTAGGGCAGGAAAACAAGAAAAAATATTCTGAACCAAATAGTACCAGTATACAAAAATATTTATTAAAATAAAGCAAAATACAGTAACATTTAACTATGTAGATTCAACAGTGGTGTTAAGAACCATCATCACTTTCATTAGCAAATGAGGGATGGTGTGTGCTGTGCACTTTTTTTTGGGAAAAAGTATGTCTTATTGTCTGACAAATACGGTAAATGAGGGCTGAGCCCTGGTGGCGTAGTGGTTGTGCGCGGGAGTGCGGCCCACTGGGACGGAGGTTCAATTCCAGCAGTGGGGCTGGGCCTCCTCCTCCCACCGCCGGAGAGCAGTGATGCGCCCCCCCCCCAAAAAAAATATGGTAAATGATGTGAGAGGACTAGACAGATTCATAAAGCCTCTCCTCGGGGAGAGTATATGCTTCATACAGAAAATTAGTTCTGTTAAACTATCTGAGGGGTTTTAAACATTTGTGGGAAAAGCTCCACTATCTTTTAATTTCTTTTTTTTCAATGACCTTTTTGAGGCCACTTCACACAACTTAAGACTAACCCTGATCATAATAGTTACTAAGAATTAATTTTGGACAAAATTGTAGAGGCTTTTAGAGAGATGTCATTAAAGCGTTAAAGATCAGGAAACATGTTTTTTGGTTTTTTTTCCTGAATTACATCAATATTGAAGCTCTCTCCTTGCCCTTGCTTAGATGTTTATTAGCTTTACCTTTTTACCAATTGCTAACGCTAGGAGAAACCCTTAGAACTTTCCTATGTGATGGTACGTTGCTAAGCACTGGCATAGAGCTCACGGGATTCTCAGAACAAGCCCATGTTCACATCTCTCAGCTCCATTTAAAGTTGAGTCCATCGCGGTCGCGTCCTTTGTGTGAAGTACACAATGAGTACGTGGGAGAAGGAGAGTACGAACCCAGGCAGGTTACAGACGTGCACCGCTAGAATTGGAACCTGGGCTCCTTCCCCCTCGGCCTGAACTGTTTCTGGGGTGGTGTCATGGCTACCCGCGGGTCTGCTGACAGCAAGGTCGGCCGTTTGAACTCACCAGCTGCTCCATGGGAGAGAGAGGAGGGTTTTTGTTCTCTGAAAGGTTTACAGCCTTGAAAACTAAATGGGAAGTTCTGTCCTGCCCCTGCGCGGTGCTTCGAATCAGAACTGACTGGATGGCAGGGAAATCTGAGAAATCGGAAGGCTGCTTATAAACAAGCCATGATAGGCTTGGATTTGCTTTTCTGGTTTGGAGGTTTAGGTACATCCCAGGTAATTAACAATTCTTAGTGCTTATGTTCTACTTCCTAATTATTATTGTATAATGCTTGGGGCCCTTCAAAACTTGCAAGGGGCCACCCAGGATGCAACACTGGGCATGTCTTTTCCTGGAGCAGTAGAGGGAGAGGGAAGGTCAAGAACAGGAGGAGGAAATGGGATGTCTTGCTAATTGCTTCTATGAACAGCCACCTCCTTTGTTACAAAACCAGAGGAACTGGATGATTCAGTAGCTACCACGACTGAATATTTTGAATTAGCATTCTATAGAAGAATTCTGATCAAAATAGGGAAAGTACAAAGCAGAATACTAAATGCTCATCCACCCCTGATATTTTAGAATCAATAAACCCCCTAAAACTTCCAATTGAGGTTAGATGGACCTCCAAGCCTATTGCTCTGATATACTATTTAAACCTAGAGTCAAATACCTATGCTGCAGCCTTTTCTAAAACACACAGTGAATTGGTTTATTTGATAATGACTGTTTGCCTTGAAACTTGTGTGTGTATTTTTGAAGAACCACCTAAATGGTATCAATTTTTAAAATCATTTTATTGGGGACTTGTACATCGCTTTTCACAATACATAGTTACACATACTGTGCCAAGCACCTTCACATGCCTGCTTTCGTTAGCATTCTCCAAATATCTGCTTTTCCACTCGGGCCCTTGATATCAGCTTCTCATCCTTCCCCCTCCATCCTTATCCCTCCCCTACCTTCCAGTCCTCATTACTTTATAAATTATTGTTGTTTTGTTATATCTTACACTGCCTGATATCTCCCCTTGCCCACTCCTCCTGAAGTCCACCCTCAGGTATAAAATTTAGAACATCTCAAAAGGTCAGCTAGAAGGCCAAGCAGGACAATGAGCTTATCTTAACAAGGAAGGAACCATTCCCAAAGGGGAATGGTTGTACTACTTGAAATAATTAATGCCACTAAACTGCATATGTAGAAATTATTGAATGGATATATATTGCTATGTATAGTTTTAACAAAAAGTATAAAGTCAACAAATTCTTATCTGATGGAGAGTACCACCCTCTATTATTCTCCACACTCCAATATTTCCTCATAATGCTAAAATGTCTGAAATTGACACTTCTACTATAGTTAAAGTCTAGACATGTGTGAGAAGATGCTATATTTCCTCTTCAGATTATTATTTTCTACCTTGGCCTTTCTGTACAAATATATAGACACATTTGTCACCTTAGAAGTAAAAGTGCAGGGGCTGAGCCCTGGTGGCGTAGTGGTTGTAAGCAGGACTGCGGCCCACAGGGTTGGCAGTTCATATCCAGCAACAGGTCTCCAGGAACAAGGCTGGGCCTCCTACTCCCACCACCGGAGAGCAGTGATGCCCCCCTCCCCCCCCCCCAAAAAAAAGAAAGAAGTAAAAGTGCAATAATGTCAAAACTTTCAATGATGTTTGCAGATATTTGGCCAACACCAGCGTTCCCATCCCCACACACTACTTTGTGGTGCTGACTAGTTGTAAAAACAAGAGCCACACTCCTGACAACTGCCCTGGCCAGCTGGACGTTCTGCCCTTTATCATCCCCCATCGGCCTACAAACGAAGAGAGCTGCCCCGTGAGTATGCTTCATCAGAGGCTCTGGTTCTCAGAGCTCAGCTGGACTTTCATAGAAATAGCCCTGACTACAATGCATGCTTGTAGATGTTTCTTGGCCAGGAGGGGTGTACAGAAATGATTTCGTCTTTGAGCTTTTCCTTGGATGATTGATCTCTGTGTGTTAGTCTGGGGAAGATTAGAAACACAAATCCAGGGAGACTCAGACATATATAAAAAAGAGCTTTATATAAAGAGTAATTGTACATTAAGAAAACATCCCAGTCCAGTCCAGATGAAGTCCGTAAATCCGACATTAGCCTGTGTGTCTGATACCAATCTGTAAAACCCTCTTCAGACTCACAAAATGTAATGACACCCACCAAATGCAGGAAGGTCACAGACAAGTGGGTGGGAAGTCTTGTGGATCCACTGGTGGTGTAGGCATCTCAGTGCTGGTAGGGGTCTCCACGTGACTCCTCAAGTTCAGGGCACTATGGTGGCTTCATGTGTGTCAGCTGCAATGTCTCTCAGAAAGTGAGCCTATATTCTGCTAGCTATGTATTTCCTTAGCGCCTCCATATGAGGTCATCAATCTGTGACCTGACTGACAGGCCAAACTCACCCCTTCATGTGTTAAGTCTCAGATTGACTACAGATTATATAACTGCCACACTCTAAGTAATCAATATCAACTTAAAGGTGACTTATGCAGGAACCTGTGCTTATATAGGCGTACATTGGATTGTTATTATATGTACTGTAGTCACACTCACTATTAAGAAAAGAGTGGTTATCTGATTGATCTTTTATTCTTGGTTCAAACCCTTAAGATTCTGTTGGGATAGTGGTTATGCATTGGGCTGCAATTTGTATGGTCGGCAGTTTGAAATCACCTGTAGCTCTGGGGGAGAAAGCCTGGGCTTTCTACTCCTGAAAACAGGTACAATCTTGGAAACCCATATGAGTCAGCATTAATTTTATGGCAGCAAGAGAGTAGATGTTGACTGGTTAAATATACAAATATACAAACCGCATTAGTTTCAAACAGGAGATTTCAAAATGACTACTAACCTAAAGGCTGATGATTCAAACACATCCCAGAGCTCTGTGGAAAAAGAGGTGGTGATCTGGTACGATAAGGATTGCTGCTGCTGCTGTTGTAGAACATTGAATTCATTCTGACTCGTAGCCACCATTTATGGCGATGAACTGCACCATCGTGCTCCTGGGCTATAATCTTGAGGAGGGCAGGGATCAGGTCTGTTCCCTCCTGGAGACACTAGTGAGTCAGAACGACCAGCCTTTTGGCTAGCAGTCTGTGCTCTAACCGTCACACCAACAGGCGTCCTTTCGGTGAGCTGAAGCTCAAGAAACTCTTACAGAGCAGTTCTCTTCTGTAGCACATGGTTTCGCGGTAAGGAGGAATTGACCTGATGAAAACAGGTTTGATTTACAGGTTCCATTAGGTTCGCTCAAGCAACATTCATTTAGAAACAAGTATTCGACCACTTCGACTCTCTTATGGCTCAAAGCAAATCACTTGTAAATAGTTACTCCACCTTGCATATGTGCTATTAAACTGAAAAACAAGCTCACTACCATAGAGTGAATGCTAAATCATAGCACCCTCCCCCACCCTCCACCATGGGTTTCCAAGATGGTAACTGTTTATGGGAGTCTTTATCCCTGGTTTTAAACTGATGGCCATGTGAGTCCCCATCCAATGTGTAACTGCAACATCACCAGGGCTCCTGCATATATTATTATAGAAGCAAATATAAGAGGGCTTCAAAGGAGCATGGGGACATTCCATGACCTTTTCCTTCCATTTTCCATGAACTTTTTGAAGCCTGTTGTTTTAATTGGGCTTTATTAAAGTCATTAGACAAATGCACATCCATTGATAGCTTTTAAGTGCCCAGTATTAAGTATACATGATTGTGGTAGAAATTCTGTAAAATGCATCAAAGAGGCATAACATAGGTAATCCTTGTCCTGAAGGAGTTCTTTTATATTTTGGAAATAGGTAAGATAAAGACATATGTAAGATAGGAATATTTTAATAAATTAAAAAAAATGAAAGTTGGCATCAACTGTCAAATGCTAATTCAAGGATTTAGTATTGTCAATGAAAGTTTCATGCAAACATGTGGGGGTAGGATTGGTCCTTGAAAGATGCATAGAGTTTGGATTGAGGGGATAAGGAAGCATTTTCCTTAAAAGGCAAAGAAAGGGGAAGATTGGATGCAGGAACCAAAAAGAAAAAGGAAAAGAAAAAAAGTGACTCAGGGATGGATCAGACATTTTAATTGTAGTTATTTGGGGGAAAATACAAAGAGGGATGTTAGAAACAAGAATCATTTTGTCTAGTTAATAGGGCAGTTAGGTTTAGGCATGTCAAACTTGTGGCAATGGGAGACTCACATGGAAAGTCTCAGTTGCTAGGAATTGGAGGATTGGCGAATCAGACTGAGGTTTTAGGCCACATTGTGATTCAGCTATATGCTTTTAGGCATTAAACAACCTGACTACTTTCACTGTGCCATGTAAAATGGGATGGACACAGATAAATCAGGCATGCATTTTAGCCAAAGTTTCAGAAGAGAGAAAAAAGTGGTGGAAGACAAGGACAGACCATTGCAGGATTTGTTTTAGCTGCACGCTGAAGACAAGGTTTGAATTTGAATGATGTATGCATGAACTGTCCTTTGGGCTTCTCAGACTAACTTGTTTACAGGAAAGTAGAAAGCCACATCTTTCTCCCTGGTGGTTTCAAAGAGCTGATCTCGAGAAGCTCAGCTGACTACATACCCACTATACCACCAGAGCTCCTTTCAAAGATGAGCTATTAAGAGCTGAGCTACAATTGGCTTCTGCTGAGAATTGTCAGTGCATGTGACTTGCCTGATTATAAATTATTTGACTGTCACCTCTTTGTAGGTAAAGTTACTGGGTTGCACTTAGGGGCCATTTAGCTGCAACTTTAAAAGAAGGATATCAGATGTTCAGTAGACATTTAGTTGAATGGACTCAATTAAGCCAGAGGAGAGTTGTTGTGGAAGCCAAGTGGGAGTAAAACTTCTTGGGGGTGGGGGACTGAAGGGGGACTGAAAGGTGGGGGGCGGGGGCCGGGGAGAGAAGACCCAAATATCAAATGCTATGGAAATGTGAAAGAGTAAAGGCAAGGGGGAAAAAGACTTTGAATTGGATTCTCATCTACAAAATGATTCCAAATTTGTGCACTGCATATTTATTTGTTTCAAAAGAGTTAACTCCCTTCAAGGAGCCCACACAAAGAAATGTCTTAGTGGTTAAGAACAAAAAGTAATTTCCTCTTTCAGTTCTTTTGGCCCAAGTAATGACTGCCTAATTTAAGCCTGCACGGTTACAAAACAAGTAAGCCACTGAACTAAAGTCAAATGAGAGCTACTTAAAGCAAAACAAATCAAAATGAAAATGCTCATCTAATGACTTTTATTAATTTGGCGTTTTTACTTTGCTAACATTTTATTGAAAACTGGCAATATCCAGGGTATTACACTCCATTAGACTTGACCGGAAAACACTCCTAAACATCAACAAACCATCCTAGAACTATTTGTAGGTTTTTGTTTTTCTTTTTTGACATTGTTTGCTTTTGTTGTTTTGTTTGCTCTGTATCTGTCTTGTTTTGTGCTTGTTATTGTCTCTGTATGTCTATCAAGAAAACATAGGTGGGATAAACAAGACAGGGGAGAAAACAATAGGACCGATGACTCTGGGGCGGGGCACAGGAGAGGAGGTGGTGGTGGAAGGAAGGTGGGTGTTAACAAACCCTGAGACAAAGGAACAAGTGATCTAAAATCGATGTCAAGAAGGATATAATGGGCTGAGCTCTGGTGGCATAGTGGTTATGCCCGGGACTGTGGCCCACTGGGATGGAGGTTCAATTCCAGCAGCGGCTCCACAAGAGCAAAGGCTGGGCCTCCTACTCCCATCACCAGAGGGAAGTGATGCCCCAAAACAAAACAAAAACCAAACAAAAAAGGACATAGCACGTCTGATGGGGCTTGATCAAGAGTAATGTACCTGACAGAAATTACTGAAACCCAAATTAAGACCAAACATGATAGTGGAACAATAGGAAAGTTAAAGGAAATAGAGGAAAGAACTAGGAGGCAAAGGGCATTTACAGAGATCTAAATATAGGCATGCACACATATATTTATATATAATGATAGGGAAATAGATGAAGGTACATATATTTATAGGTTTAGTATTAAGGTAGCAAACAGACATTGGGCTTCAACTCAAGTACTCCCTCAATGAAAGGATATTTTGTTCTAATAACCTGGCATTCTGTGATTGTGGTGAAGAAAGCTGATGATGCCTGGCTATCAAAAGATATAATATCTGGGGTCTTAAAGACTTGAAGATAAACAAGTGGTCATCTAGTTGAGAAGTAACAAAGCCCACAAAGAAGAAGCACACCAGCCTGTTGATCATGAGATATCAGTGGGATCAGGTGCCAGGCATCAAAGATTCAGAATAAATACCCCCCCCACCCCGCAAAAAAAAAGGGATGTTATTGTGAATGAGTTGGAGTGCAGAGTGTAGACCCAAATCCCATCCATAGGCAATTGGACATCCTCTTACAGAAGGGTCACAAGGAAGACCCTTAGGTGGTACCAAATATTTTGCCCTTGACTACTAACCTAAAGATGGAAGTTTACACCTGTCCAGTAGGTCTGAGGAAGGAGTGACATGCTTCTGTAAAGAGTTCAGTCAAGCAGACCCTATGGATCAGTCCAACTCTGTAACACATGGAGTCATTATCTGTCAGCATTAACTCACCAGCAGTGGTTTATTTTTGTTTGTTTATTGCATAGTGCCACGCAGCAATAATTTTTAAAAAGCATATTGGTACACACCAATTCATGATCATGATTAGCTCAGGATAGAAGAGCATTTGGATACTTACACTTTATATTTCAGGTTTTATTTCTTTAAATATATAGAAATATATAGAACAATTATTATTTGACAAATATATAAAAATGGCTAAAATTTGTGATTTTGTGATTGTATGTATCTGTAAAGAAATGAAGCAGAACTTTCCTTAACTTGAAACTCGAAACGTAGCCCAATCAAATTAGGATATAAGCCTATATAAATCACAGGAAAAAGGACAATTTTTGAATCATGAAACATCTTTCTCTTAGTAAGAATATCATGCCCTATAGAAAATAATCCTGTGTTCTTTTTCAGGAAGGTCAGCCTGAAGCTGTCTGGGTTGAAGAAAGATGGAATGCACATCTTGCCCGTGTTCGCGATGTGGAACTTCTTACTGGACTTGACTTTTATCAGGAAAAAACACAGCCTGTCTCTGAGATTTTGCAACTAAAGACTTATTTACCTGTATTTGAAACCCTTATTTAGCCAGGAATCAGAATCTGCTCAATGACAGTGAGTTTTCGGGGGGAGTTTTTAGATTATGAGACCGATGCACTGCCTACTGTGCTAAGAAGGCACCTTGGAGTTTTTAATAACACAAATTTGATAAAATTTCCTTGTAGAATAATCATAAATTAAATTTTCTATTCTCTATGGTCCTTTACTTTTATTTATCCACTCCTCCTTTTTCGTTTCTATGAGTATGTATTATTTTAAATTAACTTTTTTGGAATTTGAGCTATGTGACTATTATATTTCTTAACTCATTCATAGTCTTTGGCTGTCTTTTTTGTTTGTTTGTTAGTTTGGGGGGCATCACTGCCCTCTGGTGGGAATAGGAGGTCCAGCCTTGCTCCTGGAGAGCTGCTGCTGGATTTGAACCGCTAACCCAGTGGGTCGCAGTCCTGCACACAACCACTACACCACTAGGGCTCAGCTCTCTTTGGCTGTCTTTTGGGGGGCAATGTTTTCTAAACATAAAGAAGAATAAGAGAAGTAGGTATTGGGTCAATTCTATAGCAACTTTGTGATAAAATGTTTACTAGATAAAAGTCTTTAGGAACTATTAGAATCTTATATATGCACATAAACTTTATTCAGCAATTTCACATGCAAAAACCTAAAGATGCTAATCTATTTAATGTTGTACAAGCTGCAAGAAAATATATTTTACAAGAGCAAAGAGTGGAGAAAACAAGTTAGAAGGCAGGTTAAATAAGCCTGGTATTTGTTTAAATAAATAATGAAACACTTCACCGTTTATACGGAAAGAAGTAGACCTATATAGTTTACAAAAATCTGGTCAAACAGTATATATAAAGGACCAGATAGAAAGTATTTTAGGCTGTGCAGTCATTATTACAGTCACTCAACTCTGACAAAGTATAGACAATATGTAAATTGAATGGGCATGGTTCTGTTCCAACAAAATCATAATTAAAATCACACATGGAGGGCTTAAATCTGACCCTTAGACTGTAGATGAGTGTTTGTTTACATAAAACTTAAATAAACAGGAACAATGAATTAATAGTAAGGTGGGGAGGAAATAAAATTTTGACAGTATGCCCTTTTGTACTGACTATGAGTTTAATATCTCAGGATTAGGTTTGACACATTGAACAACAATGTCAGAAGACCAGGATATCATATATGAAGAAAGCAAAAGGTCATTAGAAAGACATGGGAGAAAATATCAAAGTGGAGTTCAGAAGAGGCTCTGGAAGGTGCTCTTCAATATAGAATAGCTATAGTAAAAAAAAAAATGAAGTAGAAGAACTGAACAGAAAATTTCATAGGACAGATTAAGAAGACAAAATACTTAGTGAAAAGTGCAAGATGTTAGAGTTAGGAAGGCAAAAAGGGAAAGCACATTTGGCATATCTAAAATTGAAAGAACAAAAGAAAATATTGAAGCCTTAAGTTGTAATACTGAAGTATTCCTTTGGCAAAATCTTGAATGATGTAGTAAACATCAAAATAAGATAGAAAGGATACAGAGATTCTTTGTACCAAAATGAGCTGGTCCATTGTGGTAAAGCGAAACTTCTTAACGTGGCTCTCTTTCCATATCTCTGTAAGTACCACCAAATGATTAGGTGGAACTATGCAAATAGGGTATCTAAACATAATTTTGCTTGCTACTGCCCTGGCTATAAGACAGCAAATCTCCAAAGTAGGAACAAAGAGAATTCCTGGAACTATCAAGGAAGAAAAGCCACCAGCAGAGAATGTTCAGTATCCCCGCCTGAAGTGGCAGAGGCAATCAGAGGTCAAGGCAAAAGACCATGAGACAGAGTGGAGGAGCAACACCAAAACTAGGAAGCTGAGTGCCAGTGCCCTGGGCAGGCTTCCTGTTCCTATATGGCAGAGGTCAAGGGACTGAATGGGATTGCAATGTTGAGGATCAAAGAGAGATTTGGATGCTGGCTGAGGAGAGGCACTGATGTGGACTAAAGACTATTATTTCCTTACTGTTTCCTGAACCTGGCTTATAATGACCTGTTAGCTTCCTTTAAAAACCCCTATAGTTGCGAATATTGTCTATGTGTTTTGTTTGGCCATTGCAAAGGATTATTGAGCCCTGAAGAGAAGAGAAATCATGTGCTGGGGGAGGAACAGCAGGTGTCAGAATATGGAGAAAGAAGAATGGCCTTGGAGACATGTCTGATCTCTGCCTTCTGGTAATGAACCTTGGGCAGAAATGAAGATGGAGTCTCCTTTTTTCCCTTTTCCACCAAAGGAGATCACTTATGGTCCCTGAGCTGTGTTCTTAACATTGCAATTACCATGTCCTTTTTTTCTTCCATCTTCCGTATGTGTTTCCTAACATACACACAACTCCAGTCAAGGAATTAATTCACAGAACACCAGTTGGGGAATTAAGAACTGACACAAGACCTTTAACTTCGATAAGAGCTTGCAACACAGGGAATTTAGGACCAATAATGAGAGTAGCAATACCAGGATGGAAAGGGGAAGATGGGGGGAAGAAGGGGGAACAGATTACAATGATTGACATATAACCACCTTCCAGGGGGACAACAGAAAAGTGGGTGAAGGGAGACAAGGATCGGTGTAAGATATGCAAAAAATATATATTTATAAATTATCAAGGGTTCATGAAGGAGGGAGGCTTGGAAAGAGGGCAATGAGCTGATACCAAAGACTCAAGTAGAAAGAAGTGTTTTAAAAATGATGATGGCAACATAAGTACAAAGATGCTTGACACAATGGATATATGTATGGGTTGTGATAAGAGCTGTGAGAGCCCCCAATAAAATGATTTTAAAAAATCCTCAACTCTGACTCCTATTGATTCTGTAGGACAAAGTCAAACTGTCCCTTAAGGTTTTCAAGATTAATCTTCATGAAAGCTGGTTGCCTGTCATAACGTCTTTCACAGAACAACAGATGATTCAAATTACCAATCTTATTAATGTCAGATTAATTTTTTTCTTTAAAATTCTCAACAATTTCTTTTATAATAATTTGTTCTGGGCTTGAATATAAAATATCCACTGCATTAATTACATGGTTGTGTGTTCTTTCTCCTTGATCCCAAAGTGCTTAGGCCCTTTATGTTGTAGACTTTCCCTTTGTTCATGATTAGATTGAATTCCTGCATTTGATGAATCCTCAAGATTTTATGCCTGGAAGCTCATGATGTCAACTTTTCTAACTACTTTTGAGGCTGACTTTGATCCCTTAGTTAAGTTAGTATCCACTAGGCTACTCCTCTAAGGATTTTCATTTTTACCTTTGTAAGTTTTTTATGAGAAGATGCTTTGAGGCTTTACACCGATCCTCTTTTCTTGTTACATATTTACGTACCTGATTCATTGTTAGGTGCTGTCAAGTCCGTTCTGACTCATAGGGGACGCTGTGTGGCAGAGAACAAGATCAGAGGCCCGGTACCATCCTTACAGTTGTTCTTATACTTGGGTCCATTAGTGCATCCATCTCACGGAGGGAGGGCCTTTTTTCCTTCTCCTCTGCCCCTTTCCTTTACCAAGCATGATGTCCTTTCTCAGGGACCGGTCTCCCACGATAACATGTCCAAAGTACCTGAGAGTAAGTTTTGCCATCCTTGCTTCTAGGGAACATTCTAGTGTCACTTCTTTTTTATTTTTCTGGTTGTACTTCTTCCAAGACAGGTTTTCTCGTTCATTCGGCAGTTTGTGGTACTTTCAATATTCTTCATCAGACCACAATCGAAATCCATTGATTCTTCTTCAGACTTTCTTCTTAATGCTCAACTTTCAAGTGCATATAAGGTGATTGAAAAATACTATGTCTTCTATAAGGCACACTTTACTCCTCCAAGTAACATCCTTGTTTTTCCGCCTTCCCCCAGGTCTTGGGCAGCAGATTTATTCAATGCAAGGTATCTATTTGATCTCTTGATTGCTGTTTCTGTAAGCATTGACCGTGGATTCAAGCAAGACAAAAAACCTTGCCAGTTCACTCTTTTCTCCCTTTATCACTGTTACCTATTTGCCCAATTGTAAGGATTTTTGTTTTCCTCTAGAGTATCAAACTGTTTTGACTACTGTAATTATGTAATAGTTTTTTTTTTGATATGACAAAGTAATTTATACATTATCAAGGGTTCATGAGGGAGGGAGGAGGAAAATGAGCTAATGCCAAGTCGAAAGCAAATGTTTTGATAATGAGGAGGGCAACAACTGTACAAATGTGCTTGACACACAATAGACTTCTGTAGGGATTGTGGTAAGAGCTGTAGGAATCCTCAATAAAAATGATTTTTTTAAAAGCCTCTTTTAGACTTGCTTTAGTAGAGTTTGGACCTCTAATATGGTTGATTTTTACAAGACTAAAATTTTTGCTTTCCTTTGACTCATAAAATATGGGAATTCTCATTTTATCCTTTTATTTCAAAAAATTTTTTAAATTATGTAATAGTTTTTAGGATTTGGATGTGAAAGGCCTCCTACTTTGTTCTTTAGTAGTCCTTTGCTTATTTTATTTTTTTGGGGGGGCTCTTGCTCACCCCCTCCCATATAGAATTGGTGATGTTATGTCAAGTTTTTAAAGAATAATGTTAAATTCTGGATCATTTTGGGTAATAAGTTTTTCACAATATTAAGTTTCCCTATCCTTGGACATCGTCTTTGTTTCGGTAGTAATAGTAGCAGTGTTTGCTAATTTATTTGATTTAAGTCTTTTGTTTTTTTGGTTAGGTTCATTCTTAAGTATTTTATTTCTCGAGTGGCTTTTGTAAATGGTCTGATTTTCCATATTTCCTCTTCATATTTCTCTTTGTTATTGTAGAAAAACTGATAATTTTTGTATGTTGGTCTTGTGCACTGCCACTTGTCTTAATCTTCAAACTAGTTCCAATAATTTTAGTGCCACGCCTTTTTAATTTCCTATGCATGGGGTAATATAATCTTCAAATTACTTCTGTGTCAATTTTGATGTCTTAATTTTCCCTTCTTTCCTTATAGTTCTACGATTTGCAGCACAGAATTGAATAGTAGTATTAAATTTCCTTCTAATTCTCCCATCATTGATATGTAGTAAACCAAATTCTTAACAAGTGCTACTCATATAGATGAGCTTTTGAGACAACAGAATTGCTTACTTTTAAATAGTGGTTATTGGTATTTTCAATTATTGGTATTTTCAGTTAAGTAATTTGACAGGTACATAAGAGAAACTGTGAATTTCATGGTTATTGACTTCAGTGTGTTGATTCCTTCTTCTTACCAGTGAGAGAACCTACTTATCCAAGCGAGCTCACTGGCATTGAGGAGAAGACTTAGAAAGAAGGGAAATTCTAGTTGCTGGATTATTTTTCTGCTACAGTGGATATTTTTTTCTTTAGCATCTTTAATTTTTAAAGTTTTTCAGGGCTTTCAGTGCCGTGGTTGAGATGGAGGGAGCTCAGTACCCACTCTTCTGCACAGTATCAGAAACTCATGAGTTTACTGTGCATGTAAAAATGCACTTTCGGGCTGAGCCCCGGTGGCGTAGTGGTTGTGCGCGGGACTGCGGCCCACTGGGACGGAGGTTCAATTCCAGCAGTGGGGCTGGGCCTCCTACTCCCACCACCGGAGAGCAGTGATGCCCACAAAAAAAAAAATGCACTTTCTCTGCCAGTAGGTGGGGTTGGGTGAATGGGTAGATGAAGCGAATGAGCAAGTGCATACCATTATATTGATATGCCATGCCTTTATCCTTGGACGTGGATTTGGCTGTAATTTAGTATAAGAATGTCCATCATTGTTTGGTAAATGTAGAATCAGTAAGTGAGGTTTCTAGGACCCTGATTTTACATTTATAAATCGGGCTGATCTTCATGCTACAAATTCCATCCGGTTTGGCCACTTGAGTCTATTTCCAAATTGCATTTGGGGTTCTTTGAAAATCCCTGTAGCCCTAGGGAAATCTCTTTCCTTCCTCCACCTCCATGTCCACCCCCACATCACCACTGCCCGCATCTCCACCACCGACCACCACTTGTCATCTGTTTACTTTGGGAGGGCTGGGTATGGGAATGGAAGCAAGACATAAACTGAAATGGTTTTCAAAAACACAAACAAGGCTGTTGAAAGAAATGACTTCCTTTTTACACAGCACCCCTGCCCAACCACAATCACTCCCTGAATCAGTGGACTCATGCTTGAACAAACTTCCAGACAGGAAGAAATCTCAGCCTTCCAAAGACAGAATTCATGCAATTCGGACTCATCCAAAGCCCACACTATAAAGGTGGTTGCATAACAACTAGTAATGTATGATGTTGCATTTAGATTTAAACTGACTAGTTCTCATGCTATGCCTCTAATCTGTAAATTACAAATACATAGGTCCAGAAGAAATCTGGAGAGACCAGACAGTCTACCAGGTAAGTTTCATTCCCCCAAGAATCACTGTTCTGTATCTAAACAAAGACTTCTGGCCTGCGCAAATAATTATCTTGTAGCATTTCTTAAAATGAAAAAATGTGTCCTAATGAGCACCGTCGTGGTCTCTTCTTGTCTTATCTATTTATTATGACAACTCTACAAATTTCTTTATAGTTGTCTCTTAAGGAACTGTCTAATCTCATGTGAGTATTAGTAGGCAATAGCATATAGATAAGCGTCTAAGTTCCTAGGTTACAGACAGCCAGGGTGGAAATATACTGGCTTTCTTGGTGGGTAACCTGGAAGACTCCTTAAACTCTGTAATTTAGTTGTCTCAAATGTAAAAAAAAATGGACCAGCTGTTATCATGCTGATATGATTCAAGGTGACTCCTTGTGTTTCAGTGCAGAGCTGACTCCTTAAGGTGTCCAATATCTGTGATCTGTCTTCAAAGGTTCCCTTAAGGGAGCCTCAACTTTTCATTAGCAGCCCCACACTCTTCAAGCCTACTCTAATATGTAAAAGGGAGACAGTATTAGTACCCACCTCAGAGAATTGTAGTGCAGATTTAATGACTTCTAGAGTGTTCTTGTAACACTGACAAGAAGAGATGATTATTGGAGGATATAGAAGGTACGTTCCCTTCCGGAACTGACCGGGCAATTGCATCTCCTTCACTTGGACGTTAGTATAATCCTTAGTGACTCAAAGTTGTGGATTGTGTTTGGTTGATCTTCTCCCTATGATTTGGAGGTTTGACTCCTATATTTCCTGCCAGGCTGAGTTAGTCACATTAGCAGCATCCTCCATCATAGGTTTGTGGTTGACCTGATCTTTAAATTTGGTGTGCTTCTCACAGTCTCCATTCATTGGTTAAGGTCCAAGAATATTTTTATAAGTTTTGGCTACATTAGCAACTTAAAAATAAGCAACTCTAATCAGGCTAGTTCTGTTTGCTTTGGGATACTCAAAGAACAGAAGTGACTTAGTGGCTTAGATCAACTTAGATTGACAATGTCTTAACTAGAGGATTCTCTGGTGTAACTTCAGATCTGTCTGGATCTCATCTCCAAGCATGGGCCTATCTAAAGAGGTCTTATTATTACCAAACACTTGAGATTCTGATTTCAGCTTCTTTTTTTTTTTTCTTTTTTTAAATTTTTTTTAAATTTTTTTTTGATTTCAGCTTCTTACAGCACCTAATTAAAAACAGAAGTTTAGAATCAGATAACCAACTGACCCCTTGGCTCTCTGCTAGTCTATTTAAAAATTGGATATCTTGTTCTGTTGATGTATCTTTAAAACTGGACCTAATGATTTCTATAAGCTATGCAGTGTATTCTTACATAATCTATGTATATGGACATTATTTTTTGACATTCTGCTATGCTCCAGCTGTTGTTTTAGGGAGTTTACACAATCAGTGAATTTGAGATGCTTATATCCTAACAGAGAAGACACATATACAATAGATAAAACAAGTAATAGAATCAAAATAGATGCTAGAAAATGACATGATATGAGAGGAAAAAAGTAAAAGAGAGTAAAAAACATGTGAGCATATATACATATATACATATAAATGCATCTATTTGTGCACATACATAGGGACCCTGGTGGTGTAGTGATTATGAGTTGGTTTGTGATGCTTATGGTCCCTAGTTCAAAATCACCGGCAGCACCTCAGGAGAAAGACAGGTCTTTCTGCTTCAGTCAACAGTTGCAAACTTGAAAACCCACAGAGGCTCCCTGTCAGTCGGCATTGACTCCATGGCGGTGGGTTTGGACAAAGGAGAGCTGAGGAATGATTAGGCACGTTGGGAAGAAGCTGTCAGCACGGGCCTGTGCCTGCTATGCTCAAGACACAGCAAGAAGGCAGCATGGAAAAATCTTTGTCCTTTCAGACCTTTTGTGTTATTTGTGCGGGGGGAATACATTCTTATACTAACCAAGAGGTTGGCGATTTGGACTCACCTGGTAGATCCACAGGAAAAAGATCTGGCAATCTCCTTCCATAAAGAGTAGAACCTAGACAACCCTCCGGGCAGGTTTGCTCTGCGCCTGGGGCTGCTGTGAGTTGAAATCCGCTCAAAAGTACCTGATAACAGCACCTCAAGAAGACAAAACCAAAAACTTGATGAAGAGATGACCACTTTTCTCCTTGTTGAATGTAACGGATCCCCTAAATCACTCTGTCACAGAAGGAAGCCTTGAAGGACCAGATGCAGCTCTGCGGTGGCTGCCGGATGGACTTTGGGTAGCTAACGTCCAAGTCGGTGGTTGAAACCCACTCATCTCTCAGCAGGAAGAAGATGAACTGCTCCTGTAAAGATGTGTAGCAGACATGCAAGTCAGAATTGAGTAGATGGCCATGGGGTTGGGGTGTTTGTTTTTGTACATGCAGAACTTAATGCCTGAGATATACTTCTTTTCAGTCCTCTGTTCTCACTCACTCATTGCCACTGAGTCTGTGACTATTCACAGTGACCCTATCAGACAGGATAGGACTGCCCTTTGGAGTTTCTCAGACTGTAGCTCTTAATGGGAGTAGAACACCTGCTTTCTCTCCCTAGAAACAGGTGGTGGTTTCCAACTGTTGATCTTGCACATCACAGCCCATCTTGTAACCACTATGTCACTAGGGGTCTGTTAGCTATCCCAAACAATTTATATATATTCTGATTCATAGTGACTCATGTGTGTTAGAGTAAAGTCATGCTTCTTAGAGTTTTCAGAGATTGTGTCATCTTTTGGAGGTAGATCATCAGGTTTTTCTTCCAAGGCACCCATGGATGGATTTGAAGCACATCCTTTTGTGTAACAATCAAGTGTTTAACTTTATGCCACTTGACAGCAATCCATGTACGGTGCCACATTTTGTCCTCCATTTACATAATGGTTTTAGGTTAAATCATAAGAAAATTGCCATTATTAAAGGGCAAAAGTTTGAGTATTATCAATATCATATGAATTCATCTATGGAATAATTCTGATACATTAAAAGAAAATGATGGGTGTGTTAGTCTGGGTAGACTAGAGAAACAAAATCCTTAAGTATGCATGTGTATATAAGGGAGAGGTTTATATACAAGAGCAATTGAACATCAAGGAAAAACATCTCAACTCAGTCCAGTGCAAGGTCATAGGGCCGATGTTAGCCCATATGTTAGATACCAATCTATAAGTCCTCTTCAGACTCAGGATGCCAAATGCAGAATGACCACAAGCCAGTTGTTAGAATGTCTTTGGATCTAGAGGTGTTGTAAGCATCTCAGTTCTGGCAGGAGTCTCCAGGTGGCTTCTCTAGGTCCAGGTTTCTGGCCGGATCATATGGATTCTCCTCGGGGAAGTCTAACAGGGAGCCAGTCTTGTTAGTCAAGTGTCTCCAAGGGAGTGTGAGAATGTCTCCTGCTTCAAGAAGGATGTACCAGATTCCCCAGAATTCTATGCATGCCCACACAAAGGTCTCATTGGCTGTCTAGTTTGACAGGCTAGACCCCACCCCTACAATCTTAATCCTCAAATGAACACCAGATTAGATGACTGCCATAAAGGGTTTCATTTGTCATAAACATATTTTGATATTACCATATTTATAACCTAAAACCAAATTCATGGCCATTGAGTCGATTCTGATTCATAGTGAACCTATAGGACAGAGTAGAACTGGCTCTGGAAATTTGAGAGACTATGACTCACTGCAGAAATAGAAAGCCTCATTTTGCTCAGTCAGAGCTGTTGGTGGTTTTGAACTGCTGACCTTTTAGCAGTCCAATGTGTAATTCATTATACCACCAATGCTCATATATATAAAGTATTTTCAGTTCCTACTACTTGCCAAAATGTTCACATGTATCCTCACCTTATTCCACAACAATGAGGTACAGGTATTATTATTTCAAGTACCTATATTAAAACCTAATAAATAAAGCACTAAAGTAGTTGACAGACTTTGGGCCTCTACTTAAGTCTTCCCTCAACACAAGAACACTTTGTTATAATATCGTGGCACTGTGTGACACTCACCTTCCCAACACGATCACTGAAGACAAAATGGATGCATAAGCAAATATGGTGAACATAGCTGATGGTGTCCAACTTTTAAAAAATACAGCATCTGGGGTCTTAAAGGCTTGAAGTTAAACAAGTGGCCATCAGCCTGGGTGATCATGAGGTATCAATAGGATCAGGTATGAGAAGACCAAAAACAGACTATTGTATCATTATGAAAGAGAGGGGTCAGAGTGGAGACTCCAAGCCTATCTTTTGATAATTGGACATTCCCTGTTGATAACTGGACATTCCTTCATACGGAAGGAATGATTCAGCCAGGTTGCAGTCAGTATAGCACCCATGAAGCACACAATATTCCTCTAGCTCTTTTTTCCCCCCTCTCATTCTTTAATATTCCTTCCCCCCACTGTCATGGCTCCAGTTCCACTTCACAAATCCTGCTAGACTGGCATATGTACAATGGCACAGACAGATAAGAGTTTCAACACATGGAATCCAGGATAGATAAACTGCTCAGAAACAGTAATGAGAGTAACGATTCTTTGAGGGTACAGGAAAGGAGGGGACTGGGGAGGGAAAACCAATAGCAATGATGAATGCATAACCCCTCTGGAGGGATGAATAACACAACTCTGGGTGAAGGGATACGTTGGATGGTGTAAGATATGAAAAAAATACATATATACATAATTTATTGAAGGTTCATGAGAGTGGTAGGTAATGAAGGGAGGAAATACAGAGAAACTGGTATCAAAGGACGCAAGTAGAAAGGAAATGTTTGGTGAGGATGGCAGCATCTGTACAAGTTCACTTGATATAATTGATTTAAGGATTGTTATGATATCTGTAAGAGCACCCAATGAAATGATCAATTAAAAAAATAAAAACTTTTTGGCTGAGCCCCGGTGGCGTAGTGGTTGTGCGCGGGACTGTGGCCCACTGGGATGGAGGAGGTTCGATTCTGGCTCCCAGGAGCAAAGGCTGGGCCTCCTACTCCCACCACCTGAGGGCAGTGATGCCTAAAATAAATAAATAAAATAAATAAAAATAAATAACTTTTAAAAACTGAATAAAGAGTTTGAATGATTTAAGAGCAAATTACTAGACAACTGAGTGAGGATTCAACTTTCGTTTCTCATCTCTGAGTTGGTGCTCATTCTAGCTTACCACAATTGTAGACTGACTATGAGTGAATTAAGATACTTACGGATTCAAGAACCTCAAAACTGCATCTTAACTTCAAGCAGTTTATCATGCAGGGAATGCAATATTTTCTAATGCAGCTTCTGTGTAATCCTAATCTCCTCTATCTCTGCATTACAAAGGTGTGTTACTCATTGGACTGCCAACCGAAAGGTCAGCATTTGGACAACCTCCGCTGCTCACAGAGTTTCTCCAACTAACATCAGATCTGTGGCAGTGGGTTTGAGTTTTACATGTTTGGGAAACATTAACTATTTTTATGACTTTGGAAATGCATACAGTGCACATTAATGTATCAAAGGGTTTAACTTTTTTTCTTTACAAGAAACATTTTTTCTATAATAAATTACATCAAGTAAGGTCTAGTATCCTAAAGAAGCTACCTTGGGAAATGTGGAGTGATGGATGAATCCTTGGCAGAGCCTGTCAAGGAGCCTAGTGGTCAGGAGGCTGGCTTCTTGTACCGCATTTCATGATCTCTGCTTGGTTCATTTCACCATTGATAACACAAAGAGAATATCACACTCATAAGAATTGGGTGAGATAATACATGACAGAACAATGATAATGACTTCTTGGCTTTTCTAGTCACCGTGCCTCTATGGAGCATAGTTCTACTCTGACACACAAGTACATCATCATCATGAATCAGAATTGACTTAATGGCAACTTATTAACTGGTTATAGAACCCTATTGTTGAAAAAATGTAGATTTTTCTTAAGAATTTGATGTATGGGCTGAGCCCCATAAGTGGTTGAGTGCGGGACTGCGGCCCACGGGCTTGGCGGTTCAAATCTAGCTGCGGGTCTCAGGAGCAGCCCTGGGTAGCTCCCATGACCACCAGAGGCAGTGATGCCTCCCCCCGCCTCAAAAAAAAAAAAAAAGGATTTGATGCAAAAAAAAGAAACATTTTACTGAAAATATAAAACAAAGTATAAAAGCTCTGGATGATACCATTATACATTTAATCATTTCAGTGCTGTTATTGCTCGAGGTCTTACTTAAAGTTGCCATAGAATGACTGAAAAACTTTTGCTTTATTCCTTGTCTTCACAACTGCTGTTGACCCACTTGCTCTGAGAAGTAATTTTATTGTGGCTGCTGCTGGTGCTATTGGCTCAGCATTGGCTGCTAACCAGGAAGCCAGAGGTCCAAAGCTACCAGTTGCTCCATAGGAGAAAGTTGAGGGTATCCGATCCATAAGATTTACAGACTCAGAAACCCAACACGGGGTCACTATTCAATGGCAGTGGACTGGGTATGCTATATTGTCATTATTTCTTCAGATGCCTGTGAGCAATTTGAGTGTAGAAATGTTGTTTTAGTCATCTTTCTACCAGTATCTGCCTGTCGGTCTGCTTGAAAAAAGGTCAGTAAATATTCAGTTAACTGAACCCATTTAGGTTTGTGTTAGAAAATCACTAAAAGCTTTGGTTATGTTAAATTATGCTGGAAAAGCTATGGATATAAGTTATATCTGTATTCACCTTCCATTCCTCCTCCTTCTATGCCTCCTGTTTCTTCTCTTTATCCCATTCCCACTATTTAGAAAATGATTTTGCCTGTCTTTTGAATCTAGTATCCTTGGTTGGTATAAGCAGTTAACACATTCAGTTGCTAGCTAAAAGGTGTGTGGTTCAAATCCACCCAGATGTTATCTCAGAGGGAAAACCTAGTAACCTACTTCCCTAAAATCAGACATCAGATTTGAAAAGTATGAAAGAATTTTATAGTAAGTAGTTTCTGTAGTAGCCCTCTTCTTATGCACAAGGGATGGTCATGAGTTTGGAATCAACTCAATGGCATCTGGGAGGTTGGCTGTGTATTTAAATCTCTGTGAGAAAAAAAATCCAGTCAATTTCAGTCTTTCTTGTTTTCTGTTGCCACCCAGGTGACCTGAAGAATGATTGAAGTTTACAAGACACATAGGCAACAGAATTTTTAAATGTTACTGATAACATAATTCAGAAATGTAGATGCGTTCTCATATGGTGGTGGGCGCAGGGGGAAATAACTCCAAATCTAGTTTGGGTCTAAAACTTGGTGTGATCTTATAATGTAAGTAGTCTTTGGAGCAGTGTTTAGATACTCGTGACTTAAAATACTTTATCACTCATACAATTTCTCTTTTCTTTTTTTTATTTTGGATGTTGTCTAGATCAAAAAGAAGAGAGGGTGGCTTTTATGACCTTGTGGTACTGGGAGAATGAGACCCTTGGTCTCCTGTTTTCCAAGAGTCTGAAGTGGCTGGAAGCTTCTGATCTCTGGGATATATTCCTTTCCTGCATTTTCATGGAACTTCCCCATTGATCTCAGCATTTGAAAGCTGCCAGTGAGGAACTCAAGATTCATCCTTGGACTTAATATTCCTAATTCATTTTAGCTCCTGGGTCTTTCACCACATCTTCTTTTACTCTGGCTGGTCCAGAAAGTCAATATCAGCCCATAAAATGACATCTATTAATCCACAATATTACATGGCTGACCTTTAACTCAGGAGATGTAACATAAGAAAAGCTACTTTCAGAGGTTCCATCTGCCCACCTTCCCAGTGATAGTGCCTGGCATTGGTTCAGGGCAACTCCTTTTTCATGTCTGAAATGCAGGACCACTACTTTTGCATATAAAGGAAGAAAATAAATCAAACTCACTGCCTCTAGTTGATGCCAACTCTTCTAGAAGAGGGTAGAACTGCCCTTGTAAGTTTCTGAGGCTGTAATTCTTTGCAAGACAAAGTCTAGTCTCTCTCCTGCAAAGTGGCTGGTGGTTTTGAACTGCTGGCTTTGTGATTAGCACCCCAGTGCATAACCACTTCCTACTAGGGTTCCTTTGGGTAGTCTATAAGTTGTACCTGGCTCAATGTCAGTGAATTTGGTTTTGAAAGGGGAGTAAGAGTTATTGAATTGCTGTCCTTGTTGACTTGTCTTCAGGGACTGTCCTTACAAATCTCATTTCATCCTGCAGCCCACGGGTTTGACAGTTCAAATCCAGCGGCGGCTCTCAGGAGCAGCACTGGGTAGCTCCCATGGCCACCAGAGGCCTGTGATGCACAAAACAAATCTCACTTAATCATACAACTCTACAAGTAAGTACCCAATCAGCCAAGAAGACAGTGTAGAGCCCCGACTTGTCCTTTTCTGTTCAGAGTTTAGAAAGACTGACAACATGAAATCAATTATTTTTTAAGAAGTCACTTGGGGTGGAAGTGGAGGGGGGAGTTGCTGAAGGATTTCCTTAAAGATTTGCCAAATTCTTTCTAGTTTTCTGTGTCTCTCTTTGAGTTGGAGATATGCCTAAAAGATGGATTAATTCCATCATTAATTGTCCCCCCTCTAGGATCTGGAGGGGTGATAGCTGCCTGAGATCAGTGCGTGGAGGCTGGCGGATATAGTACCAATCATGGGAGAATGATCACAAAAAGGGGAGCCGAAGAGCAAACACTCTATTCCCCACAGATTAGTCTTAGCGGAGCTTTATTTTTGTAGTTTGGTTTGGGATATCCATGTAATGGACTCATTGTAGACAGTGTGAATTTCTGATAAGCAATGGTTTATGCAGAGGCAAAAAAAAAAAAAGAGTAAAATTGCAAATGTTTAGACTTTTTTCCATAAGAATAGCCTAGCTAGTATCCACGCATAAACTTCCCAAACCCTAAAATAGCAAAGACAAAAATGTTGTTATTGTTGTTCGGTGCCTTTGAATTGGTTTCAGCTCATAGCAGCCTGTTGCCCCCCAGAGTGAAACACTGCCCCATCACACTCAATTGTGTGCATGTTTGAGGGCATTGTTGCAGCCACTGTGTCAATCAGGCTTGTTGACAGCCTTCCTCTTTTTCCTTGCTAGTCTACATTAGCAAACATGTCCTTCTCCAAGGGCTTGTGTCTTCTGACATGTCCAAGTATATGAGACAAAGTCTTGACATGCTTGTGTTTAAGACGTATTCTTACTGTACTTCTTCCCAGATGGATTTGCTTGTCTTTTTGGTAGTCCACCATACTTTGAATTTTCTTCTGCAGCATTACATTTCAAATGCATCAATTTTTTGGTTTTCTTTATTGACTATCCAACTTCCACAAGCATATGAGACAATGGAGACTATCATGGGATGTGTCAGCCACACCTTTGTCCTCAAAGTAACTTCCTTGCTTATCAACATTTCATTTTATTTTTTAAGTATCAGAATAGTTTTATTCTATTTTTTGTGTTTTAAATTTTAATAGATCATTATATTGGGAGCTCTTATAGCTCTTATCACCAATTGTACATACATACATATATACATCAATTGTACTTACATACATCAATTGCATGTACATCAAGTACATTAGTACACATATCGTGATCATCATTTTCAAAATATTTTATTTCTATTTGAGGCCTCAGTATCAACTCCTCATTTTTCCTTCCTCTAGCCTTCCGCCCTCATTAATCCTTGATAATTTATAAAATATTTTTATTTTCATATTTTTCATCAGATCTTGTGCAGCAGATTTACCCAATAAAGTGTCATTTGATTTCTTGACTGCTGCTTCCGTGAGCATTGATTATGGATCCAAGAAAGACAAGGTTCTTGACAACTTTGACCTCTTCTTCATTTATCATAAATTTATACTTATTAGTCTAGTTGTGAGGATTTTGGTCTTTTTTACATGGGGTAGTAATCTATACTAAACTCTGTAATCCTTGATTTTCATCAGCAACTGTATAAAGTCTTCCTCATTTTCAGCAAGCAAGTTTGTGTCACCTGTATATAACAGGTTGTTAATAAGACTTCTTCCAGTCCTGATGCCATAGTCTTCTTCATATAATCCAGCTTCTGTAATTACTTGTTCAGCATACAAATTGAACACGTATGGTGAAAATATATAATGCACACCTTTCCTTATTTTACACTGTGTAGTATTCCCTTGCTCTGTTCACATAACTGCCTCCTGAGCCATATATAGGTTCTGCATCAACACAATGAAACGTTCTGGAATTCCTATCATTTTAAGTATATCAATAGTTAATATTCATACAGTCTAATGCCCTTGCATAGTCAATGAAGCACAAGTAGACCTTTTCCTGTTATTGTCTGAATACAGGCAAGATCTATTTAACATCAGCAATGCTATTTCTTATTCAATGTCCCCTTCTGAATCCAGCTTGAATGAAAATAAAGGAATAAATTAATCCTGTGTTTCAAAAGCAATTAGGGGGACTCATCATACCACACTAAAAGGCTGGAAACCAATCGACTGGAGGTTTTAGCAGTGCCACTCAGTAGAGGAAAAGTTTCCACTTAAACTCACTAACCAGCATGGTCAGAGTGACTCAAGACATGTCTGGTGTTCAGATTTATTTGATGGAAACTTTGTAGGCTGGGCTTTCCTCTTTTCCTACTCTGACTTTATAAGCCAAGGCCCACACACTTGGAAACACTATGTCGGCAATTACTAAATGGTTGCTGAGTGATGGCATAAATAGTTGGAAAAAAAAGCTTGAATCTGGATTCCTGACAGATATCAAGGTATGCCTTCTTACTCTCATATTATAGAGAGCTTAGGTATTTGCTTTTAAAAAATGAGTGAATATGTTGATTTTCTCAGAGTTGCTTAGACAGCTTTTAGAAATAAATCCTGAGATAGGTGCCATGAATTGGGGTAGGACTTTTCCTTCTGATAATTATCTTGTCAACAGCCTGTCCGTGATAAACAGGCTTTGATGTTCAGATGAATCTTAGCTTACATTATAAGTTTTCTAGATCAGGAGAATACCATAAAGCAAGCAATCATCTCTCTATTGTTACTCTCCAGTCTTCTTCCTCCCACTTTTTAAATTTTCTTATTGTTCCATTGTGATAAAAAATACACAGAAAGACATTAACCAGTTGAACAGGTTTTACAAGTTTAATTTTAATGACTTTGATTAGTTTCATCTTGGACAGCCATCACCATTGTTATTTCAAAATAATTCCATCTCCACTAATGGAAAGTTGATACCTTTTAAGCCAATATGTCCCCTTTCTTCTTCACTTCCACTCTTGGCAATCATCAATAAACATTGGTATCTGTACATTGCCTATTTTCTATAGATGGGATCATGCTATCATGATTCTTTTGTGACTGATTTATTTTACTTTGCATAATTTTTACAAGCTATATCTATGCTGTAGCATATAACAAAACATCATTTCTCTTTATGGCTTAGTAATATGCCATTGAATGAATAGACGACACTCTGTTTGTCCCTTGATATTTTGAATGGGCTCTTAGGTTTTCACTTTTCATGTGGTCCGTGCTGCAATGATCACTGTTGGGTCCATTTCTGTTTGAACTTTTACTGTTTATTCTTTGTGTATAACCTAGGAGGAGACTTGCTGGTAGATTAGTTATCTATTCTTTTGAGAAACACCCATATTGTTTTCTACAATGGCGGTACCAATCTCCATTCCCAACAACAACGAATAAGGATTCCAATTTCTCCATATTCTCAGCAACATTTGTTGTTCCTATTTTATTGACCATAGTCATTCTAATAGGAATGAGTGGATTTTAGTTGGGTTTCCATTTTCCTAATGACTAATGAATCTGAATATCTTTTCATGTGCTTGTTGGCCATTTGTATATCTTCTTTAGTAAGAGGTCTATTAATTCCTCTGACAACTTTTCGATTGGGTTATCTGTCTTTTTTGTTTTTAGGTTTTGGGAATCCTTTACCTGGTCTGGATATTAAACTCTTATCAGACATACAATTTTCAAATATTTCCTTCCACTATTTAGATTATCTCTTCACTGAACAGAAGTTTTACATTTTGATGAAGTACAATTTATATACTATCCTTTGATATTCATAATTTTGGTGTCATATTTAAGAGCATAGTTTTAAAAACTAGGAAACTCACCTCTATGTAGTCATCTCATAATTTTCTGGAATTAGTCTTCACAGTCAGGTTCTTCATCCTTTTTGTGATCACTTTCATATATGGTGTGATGTATGGGTCCAAGTTAACTATTTGGACAGTAGAAACACAGGACAAAGCCTTGCTGAAAATCAACAGACAATGGATGTATGAGCCTATTTCTGGAATCTCAAGTCTATTTCCTTGGTCTACATGTCAGAAACAGGGCATTTTGTAAGTTAGTATTTTGGGTTCCTTAATCAGCAAGAAAAGTTGAGCTATTTCCCAGACAGTTGAATTAAACACTGGCACTGAAATTATGTTATCTTAAAATGAAACATTGCTTACTACATTTAATTATTCAAAGGGACAAACATTTACTGTGAAGAGTTAGGAAAATATTGATAGGTAAAGGGAACAAATTTCCACAACTAGAAAAACATAGTCCTAGAGTATATTCTTCTAGTGTTGCTTATATGAAGTCATATAAGGCGCAGTGACCATTGTGGCTCCTATACCAAAGTAAGACATGCTGGTGGTGCAGAGAGTTAAACATGGGACCACTCATGTTAAGATTGTCTGGCAGTTTCAACCCATCAGCCCCTCTGCCAGCTGTCTCCTCCAGGAAAATTTTACAGTCTCAGAAACCCTAAGAAACAGTTTTACTTTGTCCTACAGGACGGTTAGGAATCAGAGTCTACTCAATGGTAAAGGGTTTATACTCAAGTACTGTACTAAGAGTGTTATATATGTTATTTCATTTCATCTTTTTTAGTTTTATGAGATAGATGCTATTTTATGATTGTGGCAACCCTTGTCTATTCAAACTTAGCAGAAATTAGTCCAAGAATCCCCCAAACAGCATTTTTCCTTACCTGTAGACAATGTAAGCCAGACCTATTAGTTAGGTAAGGCCTGTTTTCACTAAGACTAAACAGAACTTTGACTTGGAAAACATGTCCAAACCCTGGCCTCAGTCGAAGCATTCCGCGAGAGGTCTTTCTCACTTCCACTGAGCTGATTCTTTCTTCTGGGACAGGATAGAACTCCCCCTGTGAGTTGTCTACATTAACTCTTCATGGAAATAGAAAGCGCAGTCTTTCTTCTGTAGAGTGGCAGGTAGTTTTGAACTGCTGACTTTGTGGTGGTCAGCCTGATGTGTAACCACTGTTCAACCAGGGCTGTTCAAGAAATCTTTAGGGATATTTAATGCCAGGTGCAGCTAAAATTCCTAATCTCCCACAGAACTGACTCAAATTATCCAATATAGAAAGGATTCTCTTTGTTGACAGAAATAGGATAGAATAGAATGTGTCCTAATCTTAGCTATCCTCAAATAAGCATGAACAAGAATTATAAAGGGAAGAGCTAAGCAGTATCCATTAAAATACTCCATGAGGTTCCCAAATCTGTGAAGAATAGACTGCATTTCTTGAGGTTCTTTTTTTTTCTTGCATCACTGCCCTGGTGGAAGTAGGAAGCCCAGCCTTGCTCCTGAAGAGCTGCTGCTGGATTTGAACCATCAACCCTGTGGGCCGCCATCCCGTACACAACCACTGCGCCACCAGGGATCAGGTAGAATAAGACTGCATTTCATCTGCCATCTTGGATTCCTGCCTGACTCCTGAGTCTGCTCCTTTTCCAGTTTGGGGTTTGCTTATAGACCACATTTCAGTCCTGCTCACATTTAATATGACACATTTTTTTTCATTTGTTTTGCCCACTAAATACAAGAAGAGGCACTTAAAATACCTTTAAGAAAAATGAAGTGTCAAAACTTTTTTTTAAAGGAAAAGATAACTAGTGCTATTGAAGTAATTTTTAAAACTTTTTAAAAATCGATTGAAATGCAGCAATTTATGTACACTCAACAATGACAAACATATGAAATTTAGTATACTTGAGAGAACAAATTGACAAGTCTTTTGAGAAAATGATAGCATAAGATCAGAATTTTGTGTCTGGCCCTTTCCTTGATAATTCCATTCCTAAGCGAATGTTTGGATAAAATTTGAGGATACTTGGGTGTAGTGCTTCATAGTTAGTAGTCAAGACAATTCCCATGTGTAAGGCCTATTAGAGCAAAGCAGAATGGTCCCTTTGGGCTTCCAAGGCTGTAAATCTTCTGTAAGCAGAAAGCACCATCTTTCTTTCATGGAACTGCGGACCAGGTAGAAAGCAGCAGAACGTCCTCCATCATCAGGCCTTCTTAGGCAAACAGTCATTAATATAATAATAATGCAATGCAATAGTAGAAAGCTATAAAGTATGCATAAATGTGAACATTATTTTATGTGCAATTGGTGAAAATATGCAACCATTACGTAATAGTAGGTACTTCCTACCACCTGTTGACCAACTTAATATTCTCTCCTTGAGGCACACAGCTGGATTGCATTTTCCAGTTTCCCAGGCAGGTCTATGTGGCCATATGCCTGAATCATAGCGGATTAAGAGTGAGCAGAAGAGAATTACGCCCCCTTCTGGTCTGGTCTGTAGACCCTTCCTATAGGTGTTTCTCCATTTTTTCCCCCTTCTGATGGACTGAGGTGGAGATGAGCTCAGTGAAGTTGTCAGCGATGTTGAAGGTGGCAGAACCTTGTCCTTGAATGACCGTCTGGAGGATTTTCAACTCATTCACTGGCCAGCACCTTTACTTTTGCTAAATGAGCAAGAAATATATCGATGGTGTTTGAACCTTTATATGTCATACATTTTTTAAGCAGTTATAATTACCTCCGTGTGCACAATTATTGACTGAGTTGTGGTTAAAATAGGGATATAGAAAACATCAAAAAGTTTTTTTAAAAAAAACTATAAAAAGTACACAACATAGTATTTTCTATCTTCAACAAACTATGTGCTATTTAATCATGTTTAAATTTCTTAATAGACACCACATGTTTGGGAATGAGGAATACTTTTTCCCCAAGTGAAATCATTGAAGGCCAAAACCTATGTTATATGAGTCACATACCCAGCTTCCAAGAAACCATGCTGAATTTCCTTCCATGTGCTGATTCACTCTTCCAGGATGTTTAAGCAGATGTCCGGGAAGGTGGGTGGTAGGGGAGAGAAAATGAGAAAAGGGACAAAAATTAAACAGCCCAGCCTGGTCTGATTTTATAAAGCTGAATACATATTATACTCCTACATGCCTCATTTTATACACTTCAATGCACTTGTGTCTTATTTGCTACCCAAAGATAAGGTCTAATTATTTTTACGTCTTTCAAAAGCTACTTGATTTTGTTTTGTTTTCATTTCACTGTTAGCTCTATGATCCGTAGGAGTAAATAAACTTTGAGGGGTAAGCTATCTTGGAAGCATTTCAAAGTAGTGGAAGCTCAGTCCTTCTGAGTAGCTGAACTCACTTACCCGGAGGCTTCCTTTCAAGAAGCAGTATTTGCAACCAAACAACCAGATCTGAAGACAGACTTCATAAACATCTTGCCAAGTCTTCTCGCTGTTAGGGGCCATCAAGATGGTTCCAATTCACAGCGACCCTATGCACAACAGAAAGAATCACTGCCTTGTTCTGTGCAGCGATCCCCACCATTGTTCCCAGGCTTTCTTCTCATTATCCCAGTCATTATGTCAGTCCATCATGTTAAGGGCTGTGTTAGTCCGGGTAGACTAGAGAAACAAATTCATAGACATGCATATGTGTAAGAAAGAGTTTTATATACAAGAGTAACTGTACATTAAGAAAAAATCTCAACCCAGTCCAACCCAAGGTCATAAGTCTGATATTTGCCCATATGTCCGATAGCAGTTTCTAAAGTCTTCTTCAGACTCATGAAGCATGTGCAATGACACCAGGACAATCACACGCCGGTGGGTGAAGTCTTGTGTATCCAGCAGCAGTAGAAGCATCCCAGCACAGGCAGGGATCTCCCAATGGCTTCTCATTTCCAGGTCTCAGGATCTATCAGTAGTATCCAGTGGTGGTAGAAGCATCTTAGTGCTGGCAGGGGCCTCCTGTGGTTCCTCTAGTTCCCAGGGCTCAGGGTCTATCAGCAAATTGCCATGTCTTTTGTCAGCTGCAATGTCTCCCAAGGACTGAGTCTTGAGTCTCTTCAGTAGTGCATCTCCAAGGGGAAAATACCATGAGATTTCCCAGAATTCTTAGGAGAAAGCCAGGCCCCCACAGAAGTCTCATTGGCTATCTCCAGATTGACAGACTTGACTCCACAGCTATACTCCCAATACTGAAATTGACATGATTGCCACACACTGCTGCTCTACTTTACCAAACATGAGGTCCTTTCCCAGGAACTGTTCTAACACGTCCCAAGTCTGTGAGATGAAGTCTTGCGAGCCTCTATTCTATGGAATATTCTGGCGATGCCTTTTCCAAAACAGATTTATTTGTTCTTTTTGCAGCCCCTGGTACTTCAGTATTCTTCACCAGCACCATAATTCCAATATATAAATCCTTCTTTGGTCTTCCTTAATCAATGTTCAATTTTCAGAAGCATATGAGGTGACTGAAAATGCTGTGGTTTGGGTGAGATGCACTTTAGTTCTCAAAATGGCATCTTTGCTCGTCAATCCTTTAAAGAGGTCTTGTGTGGTAGATTTACCTAGTGCAACGGATTGTTGTTTCTGGAGTGCTATTTTCATGAGTAATGATTGTGGATCCAAGCAAGATGAAGGCCCACAGGTCTCGTGCAGCGCAATTGCCCACTGCCTCTCGTCTTCTGATCTCTCGACTGCTGCCTCCATGAGCACGGATTGTGAATCTAAGCAAGACACAGTCCTTGCCAACGTCAATCTTTTCTCCATTTACCAGGATGCTACCTATTGGCCCAGTTGTGAAGACTTTGGCCTTCTTTATATTGAGTTGTAACCCACCCTGAACTCTGCAATCCTTGCTCTTCACCAGCAAATCCTTCAGGTTCCAGCAAGAAGATAGTGTTATCTGCTTGCCACTGGCTGTTAGTAAGTTCTCCTCCAACAGCGATGGCAAATCCTTCTTAATAAAATCCAATTTCTCTATTTGCTCAGCATGCAGATTGAATCATATGGTGAAAATATATGACCTTGACACACAACTTTGCTTGCTTTAAACGATCATCTGCTGTTCATACAGCTATCTCTTGATCATGGACAGGTTCCACTTGAGCATATTGTATGGTTCTGGAATTCGCAATATTCCCAAGCCTATCTGTGGTAGGTACATAATCTGGTGTCAATTTGAGAGGATTAAAAGTGAAGGAGTAGAGTCTGGTCTGTCAATCAAGATATAGCCAATGAGGCCTCTGGGTGGGCACAGTCTTCTGAGAATTCTGAGAACTCCTGTTTTTCCTCCTTTGAGGTGGGAGGCATCTTCTCATTCTACCAACTTCCTTGGAAACCTCTACTGACAAGGATGACTCCCTGCATTCCTGAGGAGAAACCACAAGGAGACTCCTGCCAGAACAGAGATCCTTAAACTGCTTCAATTGTATCCAGAAACCTTCTACCCATTGGCCTATCATTGTTCTGCCCATGGCATCATTGCAAGTGTTTCAGGAAGAAAACTCTGAAGAGGACTTTATAGATTGGTATCAAACATATGGGCTAATATTGGACTTAAGGGCTGGGACTGGACTAGGTTGGGATGCTTTCTTAATATATAATTACCCTTTATATAAAGTTATCTCATACATATATAAGTGTGTTTGTGAATGTGTTTCTGTAGTCCACCCAGACCAACACACTATCCATAGTTTATTTTGGTCTACATTATTGAATGCCTTTGCATAATCAATAAAGCACAAGTAAACACCTCTGCTTTCAAACCTACACACAACCAAGCATTTCCTAGTGGTTCAGCTTATTACCATGTACACTGATGTATTCAGGTCTCTAATCAGCCTCCTTTTTTTATATTTATGGAACCTCATTGTATTTCTTTGTTATCTTCCTTGGATGTCACTTTGTTGGATGTCACTTCTCTCTCTGCTGTTGCATGATAGCTTCAGTTTTGTCTGTTGTTTTTCTCATTTGTATGACAGGATATTAACTTGGAGACTACCTAACCATAGTCATTAGTACCTTTAAATATATAGAGAATTGTGTGTGATTTGAAGAATGTGACTCCTAATAAATAACGCTTTATTATATGAAGCTTTATTATATGAACTTTGGCTCCCAAAGTCATTTCACTTGCTTTTTATAGGCTAATACTTATTTTTCCAATATTCATGCAATTAAGGGATATTTACTGAATACTACCTATGCATAATCCCAGACTAACAAAAAATGAGGCAATGGGGCAATTCTCAGAGAATTTATAGTCTCAGAGAAAGGGAGAAGGAGAGAGAGATAAGGATGGAGAGATCTGAAAGGAACTAGTTATAATAAAGTACTGTATATATGTGTATAAGATGTTGATTGGGCTCCAAGGAAGAAGTGGTTCATTTTATTCTTGGAGATTTTTACAGAGATGATGGTTCTTTACCACACACAAAAGGATAGATAGCATGAAGCAAAAGAAAAAAGCAAAGACTTAAAAATGTTTCATAATTAGAGGGTATAGCTCTAGTATAGAATATATATAAACTTCCATATGTTCATTCACTTATTAATTCATTCACTTATTCATGGATCCTAGAAATATTTACTAATGCTAAATGTATGCTAGGGACTGTAGAAACATTGCAAATGAAAAAAAAGTCTTTGCTCTCAAAGAATTTACCTTTTAAAAAAATGATGGAAAATAAATCACTATGCAAACTTGAAAGATACCCTGCTTGTGAAAAGTACTATGCAGAGAAGAACATAGAACAGATGAAATGTAGCTAGAATCTACTGTAGCCAGTATGGTAGAGGAAGTTTCTTCAAAGAAATGATATTTAGGTGGGATCTGTAAAATGAGATTCAGACAGTCTTACAAAGATCTGAGACAGTATTTTGTCCAGTTACACATACGGTCATCAGAACACCAAATGTCATCTTTTATACCAGCTAAAGATGAGCTTTCATTGTGAACACTGGTGAGATGTTGTCAATCAACAGGTCCCTTCTCTCCAAAATGCTTGTTTGATGAATTATTAATTCTAGGCTCTATGCCAGGGCTTATAGTTCTATTTTGGAAGAAGTTCTCTGTTATGCTAATGAGCAAAGCTAAATTGAGATGTATTCTGAGTTTTCATCTTACTAGAGAGTGTGAATCAGGTCACCATCCTTTGTTTACTTAGGGTATGATTTGCTGAAAAGTAAAAATCCACAAGTGGTGGTTATATAATCATTTGACAATTTGAGAGGTTATGAGTGAAAGGGTAGGATCTAATCTGTCCAATTGGGCCATAGTTAATGAGGCCTTTGTGTGGGCATGGGCTATTTCTGAGAATTCTGGGAACTCTGGAATTTCCTCCTTGGAGGTGGGAGACACTTCTCTTTTTACTTACTTCCTGAGCGACATCTCTGAGAAGAAGCCACCAAAACCAGAGGCACCAGAGACTGTAGTGTGAGATGGAGCAAGGGAACCAGGCCAAGGTCAAAGTTTGGGGCAAAGAGACCAGGAGACAGAAGAGCGGAATAGCTCAGAGACTATGTTACTGTGAGGCTGAGCAGTGGGTGGGCTTTCTGGACTATAGAGGAAGAGACCAAGGAACCATGTGGCTGAGAGTCTGAAGATCAGAGAATGACTTGACCGCTGACTAAGGAGAGGAGCTGCTGTGGACAACTTTATCTTTACTGTTTATTGATCCTGACTTGTCGTCACTAGTTAATTTTCCTAATAGACCCCCTTCATCACAATTACTGTCTGTGTCACTATTGTAATGGATTATCAATTGCATGATAGAAATGGAGTGCTGTGGGAGGAATGGTTGGTGTAAGAACAGGTAAAGAAAGAGGCAGATTGGAGACAAGTCTGACGCTCACCATGGGTTTGCAAGAAGTTTGAATCTCCTTCCCCTTTAGGTAGTCAGGAGAGGTCAGATATGACCCTCTTCCCCTTTACACAACTGGTTCTGGGTGGAGACATGTCTCACCTCTGTCTCTTCATGGCAATAAGGAAGTCAAAGGTGGGTAGAGATGGCCCCTCTGCCATTTTCACAACTAGCTACTGCCTTGCTTTCTTAATGCTGTGCAGTGGTGTAAAACTTTCTCTGAGGGCTCCTGGGACTTTCCATTGTTCTTGAATAATAATCTAACTCTGCTAATCTAGCTTTCTCATTTTACAAGTTTGAGATCTGGCAGTACAGAGTGACAATCATTTACATTATCTTGTAAATTGCAAGATATCTGGTGCAGAGACCTCCTGGGAGAGCAGAGAAACCCCTTTTCCCTTGTCGAAGCTTATTTCTGGGCCTCTTTCTTTGAAAACAGCTTTATGGTGCTTTCCAGCATTGCTAGTAAACTGTTATTTGATACCTCTTTTCTGGAGAACCATTTCTCAGAGACCTAGTAAATTTCACTGGTTTGGCCTTTGGACAATTTATCTTTTAGTAACTGGCAAAGTTTCAATAATGTATAAAAGATGCTTATTGGCAGGTTGCTTAAATAATGATGAAAACAAGAAACAGCGTAAGTATTCAACAGTATCTAGTACAGATTCTAGTACAATTCTAGTATGCCCTTATACTGCAATCTATAAGGTAGTAAAGAAAGAAATATTTTTTTAATATAGTAAGTTCCTTTTTGAAATACTCCTTACTAAAACCAAGTTTCTCAGCCACATGTAAAATTTTATCTCATTTCCTATGTTTGATGAAAGGCAGTTTTTTCTACCAAACTTACAAGTATCTACACATGATTGCTAATGTACATTGACTGCTGAAGGAGATCTCATGGTGAAATTATTAAGTTTTCCTGTTAACCACCAACAGCTGCACTGGAGAAGAGACCTGATAATCTGTTCCTGTAAAGATTACCAGTACACAGCCTACAGAAAGAGTTCTATTCTCCTTATAGACCCTGGTTGCATAGTGGTTACACATTAGGCTAATAACTTCTAGGGTGCTACCTGAAACCACCTTTCACTCATCAAGATGAAGACAAGACCTTCTAGTCCGATAAAGAGTCACAGTCTCAGAAACCCACTGGGACATTTCTACCCTGCCCTATAAGGTCACTCTGAATCGGGATCAACTCATTGGCAATGAGTGTGATCTTGTGTTACTTGAGTCAACCTGTAGGCACAAAACAACATTGTCTCTGGGGGTCTATCAAGTGGCTCTAATTCATTGTAGATTTTTGATGATCTGTTCTGTTTTATTTTTTAATTTTCTGCAACTGTCAGGCATAAGGAAAAGATAAGAAAAACATATTTTGAAGAGTAATTAAATGAGTTTGGCTAGTTTTTTTCATTGATTTATTTGGGACAAAAGGACAAGAAAGCTTGCCATCATTTGCTTTAGGTCTGCCTCATTTCTCCCAACTCTATGAGTGAAGAAAACAGGCCAGTGGATGAGTGCAGGCTGTTGGTATGAACAGGAGTGCTAACTGCAGCACAATGGATAGTGACTTCTTCTCATTTCCCTCCACTTTATTCTCAATGGGAAACAGGGTATCTATTGCACAAGGTCGAAAGTACTCTACTATCAAAGGACTCAAGAGGAAAAAGAGGGGAGAACAAACCTTATCTTGACCTAGTAATCGCTGGTGTGTTCTCTAAACAACAATGGCTCTCTTTGCTAAACTAATGATCTGAGAGGAAAGACTATCTCGGGGCTACTCCCAGCAGACAAGCCTCAATGATTACGAGAGGACTTTGGAGCTTTTGGCTAACAACTCCTAAGAGTGCTGCCAAGTCTCCTAAAGCTGTTTTCAGGCTTTTCTGGAAGACTTCCAAAGGCCAGACATCTGGAGGACTAGAACAGGGGGAGGAGAGTAAAAGAGACTAGCGTTTTGTCTCAGTGTTTCCAAGGCTAGACTTGGATTCTTATTCCTGGCAGTGGCTGTGGCTAGGAGAGAAATCAGTGACCTCATCCCTTCACTCTCTAGTTGGGTCTTTCCTCTCGAGCTTCCACTGATTTCACTCTGCACAAGAGCTTAAATTAGGAGCACACTGCTTTTCAAAGAGTGTGTTGTCATTAGGCGCCACTGAGTCGGTTCTGACCCATAGAGACTCGATGCACAACAAAATGCTACTGGTCATTGTCCAACCTCACAATTATTCAAATTATGTTTGAGCCCCTTGTTGCATCCCTGGGGCCAAACCACCTCCTGGAGAGCCTTCTTTTTTTGCTGGCTTTCTGCTTTCCAAGCGTGATGTCTTTATCCAGAGACTGGTCTCACCTGATAAGATGTCCAAAATGTGTGAGAGAATGCCTTGCCATCCTTGTCTCTAAAAAGCATTTTGGCTGTACTTCTTCCAAGACAGATTTCTTTTTGTTTTTCCACAGCTCATTGAATCACAATATTCTTCCTCCCACCATAGTTAAAATGCATCGATTCTTTTGTGGTCTTTCTTATTCAAGGTCCAATTTTCACATGCATGTGAGGTTTGGATCAGGCACACCTTCGTCTTGAAAGAAACATCCTTGCTCTTTAACATTGCAGCAGACTTATCCAATTCAGTGTGTCCTTTAGAATCTTCATTGCTGCTTTCATGAGCATTGACTGTGGGGCCAAGCAACATGAATCTGTAGCAATTTCATTACCCATTGGTCCAGTTGTGAAGATTTTGCTTTTCTGTACATTGGGTTGTGATCCATTTTGAAAGCTGCGATCCTAGATCAGCTTCATCTGTAACTTTCAGGAAGCAAGGTTGTCATCTGCATACCAGAGGTATTAATAAGACTTCCTCTGAATCTGATGTTGAATTCTTCTTCATATAATCTAGTTTCTTTGATGATTTTCTTGGTATATGGATTGATTAGATGTGCTGAGAATATACAACCCTGATTCACACCTTTCCTGATTTCAAACCATGCAGAAGTCCCTTGTTCTGTTTTCACAATTGCTCTCTTGGGTTTCCAGTGAGCATAATCAAGTATTCTGGAATTCCCACTCTTCTCAAGGTTATCAATAGTTTTATATGATCCATAAAGTCAATTGCTTTTGCATAGACAGAAGGGTATGGATGACAGTAAAAACCCCAAATCCATTTGCAAATATTTCTCACTCTTAATAAGTGGAATTTAACAGATTTCATTGAAGTGAATGATAGTTGTGAGTAAAGAGGAGAACAATGTATTAGACCTCACATTCTAAACTTCTTCTTTGCAAAAGACTTAGGATAACAGGGACAACCTCAGGTGTATTCATCTTGTAGATGAAACCTCCTTTGAATTCCATCTGATCATTAACCAACGATATAGATAATCTTATCCTTGGGAAGAGTGCTTCACAAAGTGGATTACCTTCAACCCTCCAGCCCTGAGGAGTAGCCTCTCTTAGGAACTTGCTTAAGTGTGTCCACAGTGATCAATACTCTGGGTCACATATTCATGAGTCATGGCCTCAGTCAGAAGATCTTGGACCAAACTTGTAAGTTCTTCTATCGAATGTAATCTGTATGTCCCTATCATAACCCTGTTTCTGCATCTGTAGTCCCACCTATACTTGTGAGAATATATCAAGAATTTGTGGCAGTTCCGACTTTGTTCACTGCCTAATTTAACTAGCATCCTTATTGAATTCTCAGACACCATCATGACCTACCATTATGATGTGCTAATAGCCTCCCTCATTCAGAGGTTGTATCTTTGTTTTTGTTATGTCTTTGTCCCTTTTAAGACTGAATAAATCCTTTCCTTAAATTATATTTGAGACGAAGGTCTTTTTTGCTCCCTAAAACAACCCTCAGCCTGCAATTTTCATTTCATTATCATGCCTCTCATTATGTTCAGGCATCCATGGACTGAGCTCATGTGGAAGGAACCATGTGTTGGTAAAGCACTAGAGTTCTGAGCTCATTCACCACTTACTGCTGTCGTTTTTAAGCCCAGTAGTCCTCAATTTAACTGCTGTAAACTGAGGATTAAATTTTGAAGCGTTGAAGTCACATCGTGGTGCATATGATTGCTAACTAGAAGGTTGAAGTTTCAAGACCATCCAGAGAGGTCTCAGAAGCAAGCCCTGGTGATCTGCCCCTGAAAAAGCAGCTGTTGAAAACCCTGAGGAACACAGTTCTACTCTGACACCGATGAAGTTGCTATGAGTCAGAATCAACTGGACAGAAACTGGCCTTTGCATAGCTGAGCTCCAAGGGAAGTCCATGGAACTAGAATTTTTTATGAAGTTAATGAAAGAGAACAAGAACAAAAAAGATTTTTTTGACAGCTGAGGTTGATTTCATTTTTACTGATGAGCCAAGGGAGGAAAGTTTGGATTCTGGGACTAGAACCCTCTACACTGGAGATGTGATTTTTTCCATTCAAATGCTAACACCAAGGCAGTTCACATTTGCAAGACTTACTGCTTCAATAAACCCAGTGACAAAATTGTTTTTTATTTTCCTGGAATCCATACATCTAGATTCAGAGAATTGGGGTGATCCAGAGGGCTTATCTACTTAAAAAAAAAACTTTTATTGAGGGCTCTCACATCTCTTATCACAATCTATGCATTTATCCAGTGTGTCAAGTACATTTGCACATATGCTGCTTTCAACATTTTCTGAGCTCCTGATATCAGCTCCCCACTTCTTCCCACTCCCTTTTCCACCCACCCTCCCAAACTAACTCTTGATAAGTTATAGATTATTATTTTCTTATCTTACATCATCCACTTTTCCATTGCTTGTCACACTGGGATTCCCCTTTTCACCCCTCACCCTCCCCTAATCCTCCTGGTATCTTTACTCTCATTGTTGACCCTTATCTATCTTGAATTTCCTGTCTTGTGGGTTCTGATCTGTAGTAATATAAATGTTCTGGTCTAATCCACTTTGTAAGGTAGAATTGAGGTCATGCTAGGGGGGTGAAGAAAGCACCAAAGAACTAGACAAAAGTTGTGTGTTTCATATGTGCTATACTGCACCCTGACTGGATCATCTCTTCCCTGTGACTCCTCTGTGAGGGGATTGTGTACAATTGTCTACAGGTGGGCATTGGAACACCACTGCATGCCCACCCGCCTTCACATTGGGTATGATTTTTTTTCTGGTTCTTAGGTGCCTGACACCTGATCCCATTGACATAAACATCTCATGATCACACAAGCTGGTATGCTTCTTCCATGTGGACTTTGTTGCTTCTCAACTAGATAGCTGCTTGATCTTCAAGCTTTTAAGACACTTTATCTTTTGATAACAGGGCATCATCAGTTTTCTTCACCACATTTGCTTATTCACCCTTTTTGTCTTCAGGGATCATGCTGAGAATATGAGCATCACAGAATGTCTGGAGCCATCCAGCCTGGACATGCTTGACCTTGCTACAGTCACTAGTCTGAATTCTGTTACTCTTTGTTGCCTGAGCTTAGTAGTCTATTATCTTTATAACTGTAAACAGCCCTGCCCTTTGAAGTTTAACTTGCAGACTTGCTAACCTTCACTTGTCAGTAACTATATGCTAATCACCTAAGAGTAGTAGTCTGTTATCTTTAAACTGTAACTGTAAACTGTTAACTGTAACTGTAAACAGCCCCTTTTGGGCACCTTATTTGGCACTCGTCTAGGATTGGCCCCCTGTTGACTTTACCTCATTAGCATGAGCTGTGACCTTTACTCCTGACCATTGATTATATATACCCTGAGTTTTGCCCCAATAAATGAGACTTGATCAGAATCCTGTCTTGTCTCCATTTCTTGCGTCTCCTGTCCCCCCAATTCCCGCTCTTCCTTCCAGGACTTGCGAATTACGGACCCGCAGGCCGGGACAACAGAATGCCTTATTGTTAGGAAAAAAATTGTTTTTGTGTTCTGGGAGTACTCAAGTTGAGGCCCAATGTCCATCTGCAACCTGAATTCTTTACATATAGATATGAGTACAAAGTTCTATCCCCTTCTCTCTCTCTCTCTCTCTCTCTCTACATATATATATATATATATATATATATATATATATATATATATATATCCTCTATTTCCTTTACTTTCCTCTCATCCCACCATCATGTTCGGCCTTCATTCAGGTTTAGGAATCCCTTACTTTGCCCTTGATTAAGCCCTACTAGGCATCCCCCACCCTTCTTTCCATTCATTTTAGTACACTTGCTGTTCCCTTGTCCCTGAGTTGGTTCCCCCCTCCCCTTCCTTTCTCCCATGTCCTCTTCTCCCATATGCCCTGGAAACATTGATCCCATTCTTTTCATCTCTGGGTTGTTTATACCACCTACCTTATCTAGATAGATATGCAGACACACCAATAAACACAAAAACCAGGCCAAGCCAAATAACACAACAAAGAAAGTCTACTTACATGGGTCTTTTTGAGCCTTTAAGAAACTGGCTGGAATTGCCTTCAGCTCAAACCAACTGCTTAGTAAGCAATTTGGAGTGGAAAGTTGTTTGCCCTGTGTATTGGGTTTGTTTGGAAAACTGCCTTTGTGCAGCCAGCTCTGAGAAGCAGAAGATCTCGTTTCTGACTTGAAGCTTTTTCAGGGCCTTTAGGACACCTGGCATGTTCAGGTTGAATTTCTGTAACCTGTTCTGAGCTTTTACGTCAACTTCTGGGAAATGAATATGATGGTGATTCTTGTTAGTGTAGTGGTTATGTGTTGGGTTATGAGGCACAAGGTTGGTAGTCCTAAGCCACCAGTCCCTCTGTGGGAGAGAGAAAAGTTCTCTACTCCTGGAGTCAGAATTTTAGCATCCCCCATGGGCAGCTCCACTCTGTGCTACGGTGTTGCTATGGGAATGGACTCCGTGGCAGTGAGTTTGGAGTCCTGGTTTCTCCAGAGCTCCCACCAAACAAGTCCTCATGACACAGTCACATGCAAGTCCTACGTGCTCACAGGAGACATATTCTCCTGCACTCATTTTTGAAGTTTCTTTATGCAACTTCAGTGTTCAGCCCTTTCCCGTTCAAAGCCTCAAACCATACTATTTAAAACAGTACCACTATTCAGTGTAGATGATGTTTTGGACTTAGTTTTCTCCAATACATATTTTTAAAATTTATGCCTGTGACTCCCTTTAAGCACAGAACTTCAGATAATCTTCTGGGCATACTATCAGAAAGATTCTTCTTATGCTGACAATTTCCTGGCAAAGGGAGCATGAGAAAGCTCAGAATAATTCATGTATTGGAGAATAGGAAAGAGTGAATTACTAAATATTGAAAATAAAGAAATGTCCGTGAAGCAGCTTAAACTGATCACCACAGCTGGCAGCAGCTCATTAAAAGTCAGTTGCAAAAGTGACAGCTTTCAAAGAACCTTTTCAGATATTTTCCAAGGGCTCCCTGAAAGGAGTCCTTGCTTCATGAGCAGGGCTGTTAAGGAGAGTCTATATAAACAAGAACTAATTGGAAGGTAAGCATTGCTCTGAAAGGAATAGAAGCCTGTTTCAGAAAGTTTAATGGAACGAAGTCATTTAACAGAGTTTCTCTTGCAAATACTCTGCCTTTTCTCATTTCTAACATGACCCAAATCTTTGTAGTGCTAAAGTCTTTATGAAACACATGCCTAGCTCCTGTACAGCATGCACAGCCTTGTGCCTTCTGTCCACAGAATTTCATCAGAGATGGGACTGTTAGCAGTGGGATTTTAGACAGTAGTCATTCTATTCGTTTGGGTCACAAAGTCACTTGTGATCTCCCAAAGGAGTGTCTCTCTCTCTCTCTCTCTCTCTCTCTCTCTCTTGGTCTCTGAGTTAAATATTTGCTTCCAAGGAGAGCACACTTTTTTATTCTCTTCCAAATCTTCACAGATCTTAACTTTTCAGAGCTTTGGGAAGCAAGCAAGCAGAACATCAGTAACGAGAGTGACACATCAGAATTCTGAAAGGTACAGAAATGCCTTTCAGAGTTCCTGGCTTGCTGTGGGTAGAAAAAGTTACATGTGTTTGTGTACAGCAGAGTCCACACCCTTCAAAGCTAGGCATCAAGTTAAAGGAAGTCAAGTTACAGAAGAGTGTCTGACTCAGATATGGTCAACATGTTTGTGTCTCTTCTTCCTACTCACCCCACCTGGCAGTACTCTTAGGGTAATAGAGATGGCAATTGTGCCATCATCCCTGAATCGTCTCTCAGTCTACACACCTGGTTTTAGGTATTGATTTTCAGCTGCTCTTGCTGTGGCAGGGTTTCTGTAGCCCAGAGCCTTTGCTCTTGCCTCCACTTTCGGTGGCATCCAGGTAAGACTTTCAGACAGGTTGATACCAAAGTGAATGTCTATGAAATGTTTGGGTAGTGTTTCAGCAGAAATGTATTCTTTTATAAAATACCCCTGTGCTGCATAGTGGAAAAAGCCTTGGTGGTTTAGTGGATTGGGCTGCTAACCACACAGCCAGAAAGTCAAAGCCACCAGTCCCTGCATGGGAGAAAGGCTTTCTACTTCCCAAAATATCTACAGCCTCAGAAATGCAAAAGGTATAGTTCCACTTTGTTCCGTGCCGTCACTCTAAGTCAGAACTGCCTCAATGTCAGGAGTTTTATTTTGCTTTGATTCTTACTGATAACAAGATAAGCCAAGCTGACAGGTATAAATATCCCTACAAGGCCAAAATTCTATGCTCATTTATTTTTTTTAAAAAGCTTTACTGGCATATAATTCACACATCATACAATTTGACTGTTGAATCATATAAAGAGGAGCTGTGTGGGTGTTCACTAGTCAGAAGTTGGAAGGGAGGGAAGAGGGGGATAATGAAAGAAAGACTTTCCAGAATCTGAAACACAAAAGAAAGGTGGAGACAAGCTTATTCACTTTACTCCTCCCCTTACCCCCCTAAGGCACAAAGGAAGGTGAAAACTCTCTGCCATTGAGTTGATACTGATTTACGATGAGCCTATTGAAAGAGTAGAATGGCTTCGGTGGACTACCGAGACTAACTCTTAACAGGAATAGAAAGCCCCCTCGGGCTGCCGGTGCTTATGAACTGCCTGCTCTGTGTACCTCAGCCCAAAGCCTAACCACAGCACCACCAGGGCTCCCGAAGGAAGGGGGAAAGCAGAGTAAATGGTAGAGACCTAGAGATACTGGAGATATTAAAAAAAAAAAAAAAAAGATGTCCTGGGAAAGAAAGACAGAATGGTCACAAAATGACAGAATAGACTTGAGCTTTGAGCCTGAGACAAGAGTGAAGTCTGGGGTACTAAGGTGCCTAAAAGGAGGAAGTTAGATTACAGGAGAGCAGACAATAGCAGAAGATCTTATAGAAAGTCCGTATGGAGGGAGGTCTGCTCCTAGTCAATTCTAAGGGCCTGTGATAGTTTTGCCAGGCTTCTTGGCTAGCTGAGTGCCCTTTGAGTTTCTCTTATGTAATAGCTCCCTTCAATAGCCTTACTATTTCTGTGCATGTCACGTGTTTTTTCTGACCCTTGTTTGAATTTTGCCCCTTGCCTGAAATCTTCCTTGTGATTGGGACAAGAATCAAAGAGTGCAGAGACTTGAAAGTCTAAGTCTCCTTTGGCACCACAATCATCACCACCATCAATTTCAGAACATGTTTTCCTTTCTCAGACTCAATGCTTTAGCCCTCCCCCATTTTGCTCCAACCTCCCCTGCCATGATCCGAGGTAATTACTAATCCAGTTATTGTCTCTATAGATTTATCTGGATTTTATATACAAAAGATCATGTTCAGCAAAATCAGCATAAAACAAAAGACAACAAAGTGTAGAAAAACTTTAGTTGAAAAGAAAGCAAAAAATATTAAAAATGGAAATAACTTTAAAATGGATGAAAAGGCTCTGTTATAATGCAATTAATGCTAGACAAAAGGAAATCTCTTAAAATTCAATGGCTAAGTTCAATGTTGAACTGAAGTTAGCAGTCCTTTTATCATTATTTCTCCATTGTACCATTGAGAAATAATTGGAGTAATCTATTCACAATCATTTCTCAACTATACTTCTTTACTAGTAAAGCTACCTAATCTTATCATTGACATTTACTTGAACTGATGATGTAATAAACTAGTCATGATAGAGAGCTACAACTTCACTTTTCTTAAACTTCTTTAAAAGCCTATGATCTGATTGCCATGTAGTAGAACACATTTTCACTCATGTAACATTTTTGTTGTCTTTTCAATGAATGAAAATTCATTGTAGCCTAGAATAAAATAAATTCTTTAGCATGGATTTGCCACACCAAAAATCTATATTTTACTAAATAAATATAACACACACATTTGAAATCAAAGAAGCCATATGCTATTCTTTAAAAAAAAAAAAACTTAAAATGTAATTTTAATTAAGTTTGTATGTAAATAGATAGCTTTGAAAAGCACAAGTTAGTAATAAAGAGAAATCTTTTTCCTTTCCTCCAATTTCAGGAAGCCTAATTCTATGTTAATATCATTTACTATTAATACTCTTACCCCCAAATTTAAATTATTCAAACTTTCAGTCAAAAGAGTAGAAGTCACTCAGTTCATAGCCAAAGAGACCCCTGTATGGGTATGGCCTTCTCCTGAGGATTCTGGGAATTCCTCTATTCCTCTTTGGAGGTGGGAGGCTCTCTCTTTCAACTCACTCCCTGGGAGACATTACAACTGACACACTACTGAATCCACCAGACTTTCCACCCACTGGCCTGTGATCTTCCTGCATTTGGTGTCATTGCATGTGTTTTGTGAATCTGAACAGGACTTTATGGTTTGCTATTGGACATATGTGATAATATTGTACTTGTGGATTTGATCTGGACTAGGCTGGGATATTTTCTCAATATTCAGCTGCTCTTGTATGTAAAGAGCTACTCTTCTATCCATGAGTACTCAAGAATTTACTTCTTTAGTCTACCCTGACTAACACATAGTAACTTGTTTTCAAGGTCAAGCCAGAGAGATATTGGAGAAATCCAGTCTCACAGATGAAAAAAATAGTTCTACTCTAATCAGACCTTAAAGATTTCAGGAGAAGATTTCAAACAGTAGACAAGATCTAGTCCCCAAGGTAAAAATAAGAGATGAAAATTTTCTATTGACAGTTCTTTCACCCCAGGGATCTAGCCAGGTTTTTATAGGGGAGGCAGAGAATATGCAGAAGTGTAAGGGATTCTGACAGCTACTCATGTTTGTCTGAGTAATGCTCTGATTCATGGTGAAAAATAACCCTTTTTTGGTCTAATACCCTCTTATTCTTTAGCCAAAATGGCTGGTTTTGCTATCTCCTCATTAATACATCAGCCAGGTAATGTTACAAAAGAAACTCTCCCCCCTTTTATTTGAACTTCAAACTGTCGAGGGACCAACCAGGTTTCCCCCCAATACTTCAGTACCCTTGCTTTATCTATTCTAAAGCAATATATGAAAGTGGGTTAACTTCATGGTGTTTGGCATCTTGTGGTCAGATACACCATGAATCTATTTCAGGGCAGCCTCCTCTCAGAGATACTGGGTGGAAGATACTTCCTGGGTGGAAGATACTGAGTGTGAATCAAAATAATTGTCGAATGATTGGCTATTTGTTGAAAGAGTGGATTTTAAAACAATTGTGTTAAAAGAGAATGCATTTATGGTAAGGAATTAATTTCTTTTTAAATAAAAAAGGGATGCTTTTCTGAAAATATGTAGAAATTAATAATTATTTCTGTCTAGAATTCTAAATATCATTACTGTACAGTTTGACCAGAAGCATTGCCAACTTTAATTCAGGATAAGAAAAGGATTTTATCAGAGACAATCTTGCTCAGAAATAGGAGAACTCAAATTGATAGAAGCACTATGACATGTGGCTTTTAATATAACTTGTAAATGTATCTCTCTATACTTACATATATAAAGAAGACACACATTTTGCAAAGATCTCCAGTGGGTCACTTTTTGGGAGTCTCAGAGCTTCTTTCCCTCTGTTGCTCTCAGGGAGGTCAAGAGTGGCCAAGACATGTAGTGTGGTTGTTGTTGTCAGGAGCTCTTGAGGTGGCTCCTGACTCACGGCGAGCCTTTGCACCTGGAGAGGAAACGCTGCCCAGACTTGCACAAATTCATGATCAAGTGTGGATCAGATCATTGTGATCAATAGAGTTTTCCTTGGTAATGCTACCATTAAACTCCCAGTTTCACACACATTCATAGCAATTACAAGCAAAACAAAATAATTTCCTTGCCATCACTTTGATTCCATCTCATGGAGAGCCATATGTTACAGGTAAGAATTGAGCTCTCTAGGTTTTTTCTTACAGATGATCTTTACAGAAGCAGACCCCAAGGTCTTTCTTTTGTAGTGTTGCTGAGTGTGGTCAATCACCAACCTTTCAGTTGGTGGACTTTTTATATACATCCTACTTATCTGTGTCTAATGAAGATCTTTCAGGATTTCCCAGATTGAGGAAAAGAGGAGCTAGCTAAATCACAGAGGAGTAGGACTTCTCAAACTTTACCAAAATCTAATTTGCAGTGTCTCTGGAGTCAGCCTGTTTCCGTGATTTTTTCCTAGGCACATAACTATGAACTCCTTAGTTGAAATTGGACTCAGTTACGGAAAGAGTGAAATAATGTGTGTGCCTATTTATATAAGGTTTTGAGGACAATTGGCAAATCTACAGGGTCTGAATGAGCCAAGATTTCCTACAGCTTTCCTGACCCATATCCAGCTCTTGGAAGAGAAATCTCCACCATCAGGGAAATCCATCAGGCAGCACACCAAATTTAAACAATCAAAAGGCAGATCAAGTGGTGCCAGTTTCCGTGTTGCTTTTTAAGATTTGAGCGTGTTTTATTGGCGTTCTCTGGGCCTGCCACTGCAAAGTTGACTGGTGATGTTGGCTTTTGGCAGCTACCCATGACAACACATTGTAACACTTGGAAATCTTGGGAAAATTACTTGAACTCTCAGCATCAATTTCTTCATCAATAAAATTATATAACAAAGGATTATCTTGAAGCTATGTTTTAGGTTAGCACATGTAAAGATTTAGTGCTCCCTTCGCGCAGTATCAGCTACAGAGTAAATGTTCAGACGTTTGTTTTCAATACAGAGAGATTGTATGAAACTTCATAGTAGTTCAAAAGGAGACTCTTAAATTCTACTTTCTGCTGAATGCTCCCAGTCTTTGGATCCCACATATATAACCTCAAACTCTTCTTAAAAGACTTCTCATGAAAAACTGAGGAGATCTGTATTTAAAATGCTAAATGAAAAGTTTAAGGTTCCAAACCACCAGCTGTTCTGCCGGAGAAATATGAGGCAGTCTGCTGCTGTAAAGACTTATTGCCATAGAAACCCTATAAGGTAGCTGCTTTCAGTCTTACAGGGATACGTCCCGAGTCAGACTTGATTGGATGGCATTAGTGAGTTGGTGGCACAAATCATTTGTGCTTGGTGGCTCCCTAAAAGGTGGGTGTCATAGACTAAAGATATAGTGATCTGCTTCCATAAGGATTATCATCAAGAAAACTTAATGGGACAATTCTACAAGGGGCCAGCACCATTCAAAACTGGCACACTGCAACGGTTTGCCTTTTCAGTGGTTTTTATTTGAAGTGTCTGGGTGACACAGTAGTTGATTGTTCAGCTACAATTTTTTTTAAATTAGCAGTTCAAATCCACTCAGTGGTTTCTCACAAGAAAGGCCTAATACGCTACTTAAACTCTGATGAAACACAGTTCTACTCTGAAAGACAAGAATCACTGTCAATTAGAATGGATTTCACTGTAATGTGGAGGTGGATCATACTTCTATCAAGACCATCTGGGTATCCACCTCACTGACCCCAAATAGTGTTTTCTCAACACAGTGATCTGCAGAGGGACTTTCTGGACTAGACTAGGGAACCTGGAATTGAGGAAGTTATGGGCTGATAGAGTATGCATATGACAGGCTTAAAGGAGAGAGGGAGCCAGTGAGGGATGTAACTTGAATTCTTTAGGATATAAAGCCTAATTTTATACCAAGGGTGTGTGTATTCTCAGGGCATTTCTCTATGTGTTTTCTAACGCACCTTTCTCCCAATCTGTCCACGCACGTCTTTTCTGATGCTCGGTGGCTTCATCTGCTCTTTTCGTTTATCACCTCCTCGGCTGTCACAAAAGTTTTTCATGAAGATATCACTATGATAGCTGAGCCCCGGTGGCATAGTGGTTGAGTGCGGGACTGCGGCCCACTGGCTTAGCGGTTCAAATCCAGCAGCAGCTCTCTAGGAGCAAGTCTGGGCCTCCCACTCCCACCAGAGGACAGTGATGCCCCCCCCAAAACAAAACAACAAAAAGATACCACTATTGTTCTTTTATCCCTCTTAAAATATTTTAATTAAGTCAACAGAGCTATTAAGTGATTTCCTCCTGGTGGCTGTCAGTTGCAGTAGACTTGACTCCAACTCCTCTATAAGATTTTCAAGATCTGATTTTTCAGAAACAAATGGCCAGGCCTATCTTTTAAGGCCCCTCTAGGTGGACTTGAACTGTCCGTATTTCAGCTTATCATTGGGAAGCCAACCATTTATACAGCCTAAGGACTTATGAAGCAGTTACGTGTAAGAACTCATGGCATAGCAGAATACTGGTATCTGGAGGCCTTTGATTCTGAAATCACAATTTGTATCTCTAGGAGCACAAATAAGATGAGGGCAGCCTGACTAGTGTGCCAGTCCGGGTAGATTAGAGGAACAAATTCAAGGAACACGCATATCGATATAAGGAAAGGGTTTATATACAAAAGGACTGAGACATGGAGAAAGTATCCCAGCCTAGTCCAGTCCAAAGTCATAAGTCCGATATTAACCCATATGCCCGAAATCAGTCTATAAAGTCTTCTTTCGACTCACGAAGTCACAGGTCAGTGGGTGCAGGATCCCGCAGGGCACCTCGCCTCCAGGGTTCAGGGTCCATCAACAGCAGAAGCAACTCGTCACTGGCAGAGGTCTCCATCTGCCCGCCTCAGCTTCAGAGGTCTGGTTCCATCAGGGCAAAGCTGTGTGGTCTCTCTGCAGGCTCCTCCAGCTTGTCGAGCGCTGCCAGCTTGTCTTGTCCGTGATTAATCACCTCTGAAACTAACTCCCAACAACTGGGGAAGATAGCTTCTCATCTTCACGAGGGAAAAATCGCGAGATTTCCTGGGAGTCTCAGGTGAAAGCCATGCCCACATAGAAGCCTCATTGACTACTCAATGGCTATCTCCAGATTAACAGGCTAGACTCCACCCCTACATTTCAATCATAAAATTAACATAAGCACATGACTGCCAGAACTAGGGAGCCTGGTATGCTCACAAATGCATTTCCTAAGGAAGAGTGTGCGCCAGGGCCCTGAAGACTGAAGCTACTACAGTCCCTAAACCAAAATCATTGGCATTGGGTAGCTTTTGACTCAAAGCTATCCCCATGGCTTTCTAAGACTTTACATCTTTATGGGAACAGAGAGGCTTATCTTTCATAGAGCATGTGGTAGTACCAAATAGCCACTGTTTAACCCATTGTGCCACTAGGGCTCCTTCCTCAAGCGGGACAGTCAATGTTGAATCATAGCGACCTGATGGAACTCCCCCTGTGGATTCCTGAGACTGGAATTCTTTGAGAGAGTAGAAAGTCCTAGCTGGTGGTTTCATACTGCTGACCTTAAGGTTAGAAGTTCTATGCATAACCATAAGGACTCCTTTTGCAGTGGGCACTTTTAAAATATATTTTTAACAGTTTTCACACACTCATTTCCACTGAGTCAATTCAACCCATGATGACACTATGGGACAGAATAGAACTGCCTGTCTGTCCAATCCTAAATGTTTATGGGAGTAGAAAGTCTAACCTTTTCCCCAATGCAGCAGCGAGTGGTTTTGAACTGCTGACCTTGCAGTTAGTAGGTTAGCAACCCAATGTATAATCACCCGACACATAGTTCACCTATCATAGAATGGTTTAATTATATTTAAAAGATTTGTGCCATCAGCACAATCAATGTTATAACATATTCTTCTTTCTTGTACTCATTATTATTAGCTTCTCATTTATTCCCAATTTCCTTTGCCAGAATCTTAAGAAACTATTAATCCAGTTAATGTTTCCATAGATTTATCAATCCTGGATTTCAAATACAGAAAAATGGACAAAAACAAAACAAACTAAAACCAAAAAAAAAAAAGCCAACAACAGTAACAAAATAGAGGAACACCCTCAATTGAAAAGAAAACAGAAAATATTAAACACCATAACACATTTAAACTGGGTCCAATAAAAGGGAGAACAAATGATAAGGCATTAAATTTTAACCTAATTCCTAGAGGAACACCCTCAATTGAAAAGAAAACAGAAAATATTAAACACCATAACACATTTAAACTGGGTCCAATAAAAGGGAGAACAAATGATAAGGCATTAAATTTTAACCTAATTCCATCTACATTTTCACTTTCCAATGGACTCTGATAGCAAGGCCATTTTCATCCTTGGTCAAAAGTCAGATGGGATTCACCAGAGTGAGTCAACCTTAAAATAGATTTGGGGCTTTTGCTATCATTCATATTCTGCTGAAAACTGATTAAAGAATGTAAAGACCACAAAACCTGTAGGCTTTCCATCTTTTGCAATCACCATTGCTCAAGAAGAAATTCAAATATTCACTGGATCTTAGGTATAGGATATGGTTAATCCATCATTCTTTTCCTCAATTCCAATATATTGTTCTGAGTTTAGAACTGCTTCATTTTCCCATCGATTCTTCATCAATAGCACAACATGTATCCATGAATATTTTCTATGATTTTCTGAAGTTGATTAGCATATTTTTGTTCATAAAACTATATTCTCAGATTTAGAGACTAAATGCAGATAATTGTGAAAAAATAGTTTCTGCTATAATGGTTTCAGTGTTATTTCTTATGACAATCTAGCAAAAGTCTTAAACAAACCCATGTGATAAATGCAAGCCAAGTTTACTCTTTCCCTTCTCTTTGCCTTATCTTCTCTGTCAGGATAATGCTGTAGTAGAAATTCCCTCTGTACTTTCAGTCACCCTTAGCTCTTTCTTTAGCTTCTTCCTGTAAGACAAGTTTTACAGCCAGGCCAGTGGAGGAAGAGAGCAAACACAGGGCATCTGTGTCCTGGTCCAAGGAGATAATGGGCCGCGTTTCTTTCCTTTGACTCCTGGGAATCTGGTTGAATTTCTCAACGTTTGAAATCCATGCCCCTCCTAAGAGACCCAACTCAACATTAAGTAATTAACATTGCACAATATCCCTTTTGTTTTGTTTCCTAAAGGGTTGCCTTGAGTTGCAATTGGCTCAATATCTGTGAGTTGTTGAGTTGTTCCTTAACAGTAGATGATTTCATAAAAATTTACATACTTCCCTAAAAATTTTAATGTGTCCCATAGACATATTACTGATCTGAAATATGAGTGATCTCCACAGGGTCCCTGGTCGCCCTAGGGTTTGCAGGTTGGGTGCAGTCCATTTCACTTTGTAGCTATGGGTTCAACTTTAGTAATAATCTTGACATTTGGGGTTTAATAGGAGTGTATGGAATGCCACCCAAGAAAATGCATTTGGCAGCCATATTAGTGATTTGATTAAGAGAAACAGCCAATTGGAATAATCCAATTTGTCAAGTGTATTTTCTGTCTTCTTTTTCTTGTGTGCCTGCTGCTTATTGAACAAAGCTGATGATCCCCAACTTTCAAACCAGTGCAAAGATTGGTTCTCACAATGATGGAAATCTAGAAGCCTTAAATTCTATGCAAACCAAGTAATCATTTATTATGAACTTAAATTATTTCCCATGCTAAGCTTGCTTTATGTGTAGGGGAGTTGTTTCAAACCACGTTCCTTTCAAAGGATGTGTGCTAGTCTGGGTAGACTAGAGAAAAAAATTCATAGAGACACATATGTGTATAAGACAGAGTTTTATATCAAGGATAATTGTACATTAAGAAAGCATCCCAATCCAGTCCAAATCAAGTCTGTAAGTCTGATATTAGCCCAGATGTCTGATCCCAATCTATAAAGTAGTCTTTTGACTCACAAGACACATGCAATCATGCTGAATGCAGGAAAATCACAGGCCAGTTGATTGAACAAATTCAGGATTTAGTGGCATTGTGAGCATCTATCTCAGTGCTGACAATGGTCTCTACATGGGTTCTCCAGTTTCCAGGGCTGTAGGAGGTTATGTCCATGCAACTTCTCCTCAGAGAGTCTGACAGGAAGTCAGCCTTCTCAATAATTTCTCCAAGGGAGGGTGCAAAGAGAGAAAATATCTCCTAACTCCAAGAAGTTTTCATGATTTGGGAATCATGAATTCCCAAAATTTTCAGGAAAAGCCCATGCCCACACAGAGACCTCATTAGCTATGATTCAATTAACAGACTAGACTCCACCCCTTCATTTTTAATCATCTCAAGACCCAAATTGACACCAGATTATGTAACTACCAAAGGATGCTATACTTTCATTTAAAGAATCATTTTATTGGGGGCTTGTACAACTCTCATCACAATCTATACATACACCCTTTGTCTCAGGTACATTTGTACATACTTTGCCATCATATTTTCAAAGCATTTTCTTTCTACTTGAGTCCGTGGTATCAGCCCCTCATTTTGTTTCCCCTCCCTCCTCCCTCCCCTCCCTCATGAACCCTTGATAATTTACAAATTATTATTCTTCCATGTCTTGCACTATCTGATGTTTCCCCCCACCCCTTCTCTGTTGTTCCTTCCCATGGTAGGTGGTTATAGATAGGTCATTGTGATGGGTTCTACCTTTCTCCCCCCCACTTCTCCTTCCCATCCTGCTATGGCTACTCTTAATATTGGTCCAGATGAGTTTATCTGTCCCATATTCCCCATGTTTCCAGTTCTTATCTGTACCTACGTACTTGCTCTGGTCTAACCAGATTTGTAAGGTAGAATTAAGGTCATGATAGTCAGGGGATGTGGGAGGAGGAAGCATTAAGGAACCAGAGGAAAGTTGTGTGTTTCATCAGTACTTCACTGCACCCATACAGGCCTGTTTTCTCCCTACAGCCCTTCTGTAAGGGGAAATCCAATTGCTTACTGCTTGACTTTGGGCCCCTCTCTGCACTCTCCCACTCATTCACATTATGATTTTTTGCTCTGGATCTTTGATACCTGATATCTGACCTCCTTGACACTTCATGATCACCCAGGTTGGTGTGCTTCTTCCATGTGGGCTTTGTTGTTTCTCAGTTAGATGGCCACTTATTTATCTTGCTATTCTATGCTGACTTCTTTATGCTCTTAGCCAAAGAGTAAATTAAAACCACTAAAATTTTTACTTCTTCATAGTGACACATCTTTGGAAAGGAGGAAGTAAGAGACTTCAAAGGATCAAGAGATAGCTAGAATCTTTCTCATGAACGGATATTTGAACCATATTTATTAAACAGTTGACATGTCATCTTGGAATAGCAGGCCAACTGGAAGTGGGAGGAGGCTGACCAGTTACCAATTGTTGTTCAGTGGATTCAGATTCCCAGAACCTGAAAAGTGTCAGAGTGGTACTGGGCTCCATCGGGTCTTCCAAGCTTGCTCTTGAGAATAGACCCCAATCCTTCCTTCCAATTGTCCTGTGTGAGAAGTAGGTTGATTGTTTACACCACCCAGAATCAGCTAGGATGGGGAGAAAAAAGAAGCACTTTCAAACACCAAACAAACTTTAAGAAATCTTTTATGAAGACAGCTATAGCTAAAGGTGGGAAGGCATGTCTATCTGGCCACAAGTCATTAAAAATACTGTAACTTTTATTTATTTATTTATTTATTTTATTTATTTTTTTTAGGCATCACTGCCCTGGTGGTGGGAGTAGGAGGCCCAGCCTTTGCTCCTGTGAGTGGGAATTGAACCTCCATCCCAGTGGGCCGCAGTCCCGCGCACAACCACTACGCCACCGGGGCTCAGCCTCTGTAACTTTTATTTTTAAGCTCTAATTTTACTTTCAAACAAAAGGTCATTTTCTCATAACATGTTCTTCACATTTAGATATTTACTTTGGATCCTTAAATATGTATACAAATTTACATAACTTCTACTTTAGGATAGAATGTTCTTTGACACGTGAAGAAACCAGTTTGCCTTCTTTGTGGCTATATCCTGTAGATAATTTGATGGTTTTTTAAAAAGTATCAAAAATATTGATAGTATGAAATAAGTCTGAGAAAGGGATGATGATTTATAACCCCTCTTCTATAAATTTTCTAAGCTAGGCAAACTTATAAAACAGAAAAAAAATTCAGTCATCACCAGGCACTTGGGGAGGGGAAGTAGGGAGTTACTCTTTAAGAAATACTGAGCTTCTGTCTCATGAGATGAAATCATTGGCAATGGAGCATGCTGATTATTGCAAAATAATGGAAATGCAATTAATATTGCTGAGCAGTACACTTGAAAATGGATAAAATGGCAAAAAATGTAACTGCAATTTAAAAAACATGCTAAGAAATTAGAAATTAATCTTGGATTCAAATATAAAATGCCTACTTGTTATATTTACAAATATTTATTTAATTATTGAAACAGTGAGCAACAAATCTTAGGAATTTTAGAGAAAACAAATTCCCACCCCAAAGTAAGCATATTTACTTTTCTGGAATAAATAGATGCCCTTCAGTTTGCAATGATTCTATACTAATTATAACAGCATCCTCCTCATCGATCCAACAATCCCTTAAAATTTACAAAAGCCTCCAACTCCATATTCTTAACTCATAAACTTCCCTTGCAGACTGGCAGGCCAGGCACCATTATTATCTCCACTCTAAAAAATGTGGTGGTGGGGGGAAGGTAGAAAGAAGTTAAATGACTTAGATAAGGACATCCAAGTATGAAAGTAGGACTTCAAGATGATACTATGACACGCAATATTGCATTTGTTTTTTTTAAACTGTCTTTCTTAAGTCATCACAGAAGTCCCAGTTATATCTGCATGCAGCTCAGTTCGAGTATATGGATATTAGCCACAACCTAACGATGTACTTCCCTTCCTTCCTGTCACCACCTTCTCACCCACTCTTCAAACACAAATATTTTAATAAAACATCTGCAACCCAACGAGGAAGCTGTGTTAGTAAATATATTTATTTGGGAAGCAGATTTTACCAAACATGTTGGTGACTGAAAAACAACTATTTTTTAAAAAATAGGTATTTGTGACTTTTCTGGGTTTCTGCTTATGGTACTTAAAGTGACTTTGGCATATCATGGAAACTATATAAGAATAATGAAGAAAATATGTACAATGTGAATGAAATATATAAATATATTCACACAGTAATGACTTCCTGTTACTATTCCTTTTAAAAATAGAAAATGTCACTTCACACTCTCCCCAGAGATGACCAGAAGAATCAAGTAATGCTTTTACTAGGATACATCTTCTCGTCATTTTGTTCTGCCTTGAGTCCTTGAGTTTGAGCTCCCAATCTCAAAGAATCTCCATCCCTAGCCTTCAAGAACTACCTGTCTTCTGCCCCCAAACAGAACTTCAAATCTACAAAATAAGTCCACTATTCCTTACTATGAACATTCTGGTGGCATAGTGGGTAAGGAGTTATGTCACTCATTGTAAGTTCAAACCCACCAGGCCCTCTCTGAGCGAAAGAGGATACTTTCTGCTGCCAGAAAGATTTGCAAACTCAGAAACCCACAGGGGCAGTCCTCCTCGCTTCTATAGGGTTTCTTTGTGTCAGAATCAACTCAATGGCAGTGAGGTTGAAGTGCTCCTTATTGAAAACCGACTCTATCTTCTTAGAGACAATGCTAAGGCCATGAAGGAAAACAAAAGTGGACCTCAGGATTGAATTCTCCCTTCTGCTCTCTGCCAGCCAAATAATGAGGGCTAAGGCAGGTGAGGAAGTACTAGGACTTAAAGGGGAGAGAATGAAAGGTGTATATACCAAGTGAGAGGTAAGTTGTAGACAGCATATACTGGTCAATCTAGGAGAAAATCTATGAGACTGATCCTTAGTGTTCTGGGATGTGATATGTAATACTCAATATAACAAAACGAAAGCTAGTTTGTATGGAGCTCCCTCCTTTGAGTACAGATTTAGCACTAGCAGTGTCCACTGAATATGCAAATGCCAGACTGGTTGTGGTGTCCTTAGGAAAAGAGAGGGCTCACCTTCAGTCTGTCTTGGTGGCCTGTCATTAGGTGCTGTTGCAATATTAGTGGAGGGAGATCATCAGGTCTTTCGCCTAGGGTATGTCTGAACAGGTTTGAGCCATCAACTTTTCGGTTAGCAGCCACGTGCTTAACCTTTTACCATCAGGATGCCTTATCTGTTTTTTAACACAACCAAAAATATGATCACAAACTGGGTAGCTTAATATAAATGTCATCTCTCACAGTTGTAGAAGCTAGAAATCTGAAATCTAAGTGTTGGTAGCGCAGGTTTCTCTAGAGTGTCTGTGGGAAACTCTGCCCATCCCTTTCTCGTGGTGATGGCTGACTTGGAATTATTTACTATGTAGCTGCTTTATTCCAATGTCTGTATTTAGATCCAAATTACCTTCTTCCTATTAGTATGTCAATCAATGCATAGAACTATCCTAATCAAGTATAGTCTCATCTTAACCTGACCACATCCGCCAAGTCCTTATATCAACTTAAAGTCATAGTCACATCACTGACATTGCTATTGTTAGGTTCTGTCAAGCTACCCTCCATTCATAGCAACCTTATGTTCAACAAAATGAACAAACAAAAATGGGCCGGTCCTGTGTCATTGTCACAATTATTGTATCTGAATCCATTGTTGCAGACACTGTGGAAATCTTCCTCAATGATGGGTTTCCTCTTTTCTTGATGACCCTCTACTTTAACAAGCCTGTTTTCTCCTGCTAACATGACCAAAGTATTTGATGAAGATTTGTCATCCTGATAGATTATTTTTTCAGAATATATATGATTTAAGTTCAGTGAAAGGATACAATGTTGACATACAGCCAACAACAATCATACCCACTAGTTTTGTTCAAATGACTGCCTTTTGGTCTATGTGGAGGTTTTGTATGATTTCATTTTCTTAGATCCACAATCATGGTTCACGGGAACAGCAGTCAAGAGATCAATCAACATAGTGCTTTTAATAAATCTGCTGCTCAAGACTTCTAACTGCTCCTCTGCTTGAACCCATTGTTGCCGCAACTGTGTCAATCCATCTCCTTGAAGGTCTTCCTGTCTTTCACTGCTCTTCTACTGTACCAAGCATGATGTCCTTCTCCAGGGACTGGTCTCTTCTTACAGCATGTCCAAAGTTGTAAGATGAAGTCTTGCTATCCTGGTTTCTAAGGCGCACTCTGGCCCTACTTCTACGAGAGATTTGTTTGTCCTTTTGTCAGTCCATGGTACCCTCAACATTCTTTGCAGAAGCACAATTCAAAGACATCAACTTTCACTTGCCTATAAGGCAATTGAAAAATACCATGGCGTGGGTCAGGCATACCTTAGTTCTTACAGTCACATCCTTGTCTTTTAACATTCTAAGGAGGTCTTGTGCAGCAGTTTTATCCAGTGTAATATGTCTTTTGATTTCTTGACTGCTGCTTCCATGAGCAATGATTGTGGATCCAAGTAAGACAAAATCCTAGAAAACTTTATCCTTTTCTCCATTTATCATGAAATCACCTATTTATCCAATTGTGGGGATATGGGACATCTTTGCTTTGAGTTGTAAACCCTACTGAAGGCTGTCCTTAATCTTTATCAAGTGACTCAATTATTCCTCATGTTCAGCAAGCAAGATTGTGTCATCTGCATACCACAGGTTGTTAATTAATATTCCTCCAATCCATGTGCCACATTCTTCTTCATATAAGCCAGCATCTCTGATGATTTCCTCAGCATACAGACTGAATAAATACTGTGAAAGGATGTAACACTGCAGTACACCTTCCCTGATTTTAAATCACGCAGTGCACCTTTCTTTGTTCCTCTTGATCCATGTACAAATTACACATGAGCACAATGATTTTTTCTGAGATTCCTATTCTTCTCAAGACTATTCATAGTTTGTTATGGTCTCATTGTCAAATGCCTTGGCATAGTTAATACAACTCAAGCAAACATCTTTCTGGTATTCTATGCTTTCAGTCAATATTCCTCTGGCATCTGCAATGATATCCCTTGTTCTACATCCTCTTTGGAATCCAGTTGGAACCTTTAGCAGCTCTCTGTCAATGTACCACTGCAACCATTGTTAAATGATATTCAGCAAAATTTTACTTGCATGTGATATTAATGATATTGTTCTAGAATTTGAGCATTCTGTTGGGTCACCTTTCTTTGGAATAGGTACTAGTATGGATGGATATCTTCCAGTCAGTTGGCCAAGTAATTATTTTCCACATTTCCTGGAAAAGACAAATGATGCTTCCTCTTATTCATTAGCTTGTGGAAACATTTCCTTTGGTATTGCCTCAATTGCTGGAGCCTTGTTTATGGCTAATGCTTCCAGTCCTGCTTGAATCTATTTCCTAAGCAAATATGCTACCTCCTGAAATGGTGAACTGCCAAATATTTTAATATTTAATGGTTACTTTATCAGCAACATTTTTGCATGTTTTACAATTTTGACATTCCTTTGCAACATTTAACAAGATCTTAAACAAGATTTTTTAACAATGACATTAAATGGTCACTTTAGCTCAAATTTTAGCAATATAAGCCACCTCTTGCTCCTGGGAATGTTTTACTTTGACTTCAGTACTCTTTAATAGTCTATTGATTTCCATCACAACAGATTGTCTCGGAATCATCCTGTATATTTTCTCACCAGACATAGAACTTGTGATTTCTCAAGAGAGTCTTGGTTCTCTATAGTGAGTGGGAAATGCTATCTGGAGAATACAATGTGATTAATTGCAGTACTCATTATTATTAATGATTTACTTGTTGTTTTCAGACCTTATTGGTGAATAGGGCTATTGTTTTCCTTATAGACCAATTGTTTGACTGAAGATGGAGACATGCATGTGAGTTCACATCAAGACATGAGGTGACTCAAGGCCATCCTCTTGGAGCACCCACCAATCTTCCTCCAACCAGGAAACTTGGTTATTTTTTTATGATTTAGGGAGTTTTTTGCCCTGTACTTTGTAACACCAAATATTTAATAAAATCCTACAGTATAGCACTATTCTTCATTTTGCTTTTGTCATCTAATAGTTGCTTAAGTATTGGGCTGCTTACCTTGAACTTAGTAGTTTAAAGCCACCAGCTGCTCCATGGATACAAGATAAGAATGTCTACTACCAAAAAGAGTTACAGTCTTAGAAACCCAGGAGATCAGTTTTACCCTGTCCTCCTATCAAGTCATTATGACTAGCAATCAACTCGATGGCAGTGAGTTTGAGCTTGCATTTGGAGGTATTCTTGCAATTACTCTTAAAAGTCCTCTCACCCACTGCATTTGAGTGCATCTGATGCATAGCCACGTGCGTTTCATTTAGGCTTTCTAAGACTGTCAATCTTTACAGGATCAGGCAGTTTCATCTTGCTCCTGAGGCGCAGCTGGTGGGTTTGAACCGCCAACCTTGCAATGAGCAGCCCAGGGTTTAACTCGTGGCACCACCAGGACTCTCTCACTGCACGCCTTTTTAGAGTATGACCAGTAAATCTCCTATAGTTCGATTAAATAAATGCAGCACAGGCTCCTGAGAAGAACAATCAGTTTGTCCTTGACTACTAACCTAAAGGTTGGTGCTTTGAACACACTCAAGGGCCATATAAAGATCTGTCTTTGCAAAGTTTACATGTAAAGAAATGCTAATGAATAGTTCCACACTATAACACAAAAGGTCACAGTGAGTTGGAATGGGCTTGATAGCAATGATTTGATTTGGGTTATGTAACATATACTAGTATATATCTGTATTTGGCTTGATATAATATAGTCATATGTGCTATATTTAGTCAAGAGTATGTAGTATATTTATTAACTATAAAACCCCCAAACACACTGCCAGCAAGTCAAGCCCTACTCACAGGGACCTCATCAGAAAGAGTAGAACTGTTCCACAGGGTATCCAAGGCTGTGATTTTTAAAAAGAGTTTATTGGCATAGAATTCCCATCTTATACAATTCAAACATGCAATCATATTAAAGAGTTGTACAATCATCACCACAATCAATAATAGAACATTCTTTATTGTACTCATCATTATGAGCTCCTTATTTCCCCCATACATCCATGTCATACCCCCAGGAAAACAATAATTCAGTTAGCATCCCTATATATTTATCTATCCTAGATTCCAAATACAGGAAAAACATACCAAAACAAACATAAAAACCCAACAGCAATAAGAAAAACCTCAACTGAAAAGAAAGCAGAAAATATTAAAAGTTAGAACAAATTTAAAAGGAATCCAAAGGGTAATCAAATGAGGAGGTGCTACATTGTACCTTCATCAGCAACAATCCACTTTCCAATGCACTTTGTCTGAGAGCCAGGCTATTCACGTCTTTGGTCTATAGTTAGCGGGCATTCACCAGTGGCTTACTCCACCCCTCCCGCTTTTTTAAGTGAATGGAACATCAAAATTTTATTGCTTTGTCCATAAACCATGATGACGTTTAATAGAAAACACTCTCGTAGATTTGCAATTGGGCTCAGTACTTTCAAGTTTCGACACCATTGGCTTCGTAGTGTTAGCCTTCCTTCTCTAAATTGGCTCAGTCTGCCCACCACGGCCACCCTGCTCCCTATCTGGGCATGTAGAGAATCTTTGCCCTTCTTGTCACTTTGTGGGTGCTTGTCACACGTTTTACCGAAAGTCCAGCAGGTTTCAGGGATGTAAACCATGTTTAAGAGAGTGCTAGGAACACGACAAGAAAGCAGGGGGATCGGAGATCGAAGTATATAGGAGATTCGTGATCGCATTTTCTTTTCTTTTCTTTTTTTTTTTAAAGCGGAAACAACTTTAAACTGGGTCAAAAGGAAGATCAGAGGATCAGATATTACAGTTTTACTGCATCTGCCATAATAGACAGTATAATAGCGAGGCAATTCACATCCGACCTCATCTCTTTCCTTCAGAGCTCTGGCTGGTTTCCAACCTCCTCGCATTCGCTGGCAGCCCCATCAGGCCTGCAAGGATGGGGCACGAGTGCACTCTCCAGTATAGGGCCTTTAGCACTATCTATTGCTTTGTGTTCTTTTTAAAGTAGCTGCATTTCCCTGTGTGATTTATCTCACTCCTTATTGTTGCACACAGGGCTTATGTCCAATACTTTGTCAATAAAAAATAAGTACTGTTATGAATAACCTTGTGTTTTTGTCGTTAGTATTTTGCCTGTGATTGTCGAGGACAGATATCAAGAGGTGAGATTGTCGTGATGATGAGCAAACGCACTGGCATTTTGACAGGCGATTGGCAGAATTTCCTCTCCATGGCGGGGAGGGGGACTCTCACCTTCCACCAGCAGTATGTAACAGATCCTGTTGGCCCAAAGCCCATGCGCAGTGTATGTTTTGAAAGTTTTGAATTTTTGCCAGTGGGTCATTGAACACTGTCTCAGTTAATTTACAACTGCATTTATTTATCGAGTTAGCCAGAGAATATTTTTAAATTTGGTTTAGCCTCATTCGGATTTATTTTTCTGTTACCTGTTTATAACTCTTTCGTTAGTTAAATTCACTTTACATGTTACACACTTTTAAGCCTCTATGTCAATTGCAAATGTTGTTTCATGGCTTTCATTTCTTTTAATTTCAAAGTTTCTGTTGCCTGTCCCTTTTTGCATGTTTTTTTTTCATGTAAAATTTTACAAGATTTTTAACTGCAAAGAGATATGATTTTTTAATATGGAAAACTCGTAAAAAATCAACAAGTGTAGCATTACATATAGAACAGGAATTCTGTAGGTTAATTAGGTTACAAAATTACATCAAAGCCTACAATAGCTAGAAGGTATGATGGAAGAAAATGCCTCACTTATGACAGTAACATGTAAGAAAATAAAAGATGTGAAAATAAATGTGCACATCAGTTAACAAAATGAGAGGGTTTCAAATGTTACTATGATAGGTCAGCTATAAAATAATCTTTAAACAAATCTAACTGTATATTAGAATTGTGTCCAAAAATTCAACCTTACCAGAAGATTAAAAGTCTCCTATAAGTTAAATTATAACTTAATATGATGCAAATTAAAACACTGACATCATTTTAAATTATAGAGGTTGTGTTTAAGTTCACATGCAAGTGGGATATACACTTTGATATAAGAATTCTGGAAAGAGCTGAGCCCTGGTGGCGCAGTGGTTGTGTGCGGAGCTGTGGCCCACAGGGTTGGCGGTTCAAATCCAACAGCAGCTCTCTAGGAGCAAGGCTGGGCTTCCTACTCCCACCAGGGCAGTGATGCGGGAAAAAAAAATTCTGGAAACAAATGACAAAGAGAGTAAGATTCAAACAAACCATTCCTTGAGTTGATTGCAATGCACAGTAATCCTAAAGTGGCCCTATTGGAGAGTACAATTTTCCGTCGGGCTTAAGAAACTTCAAATCTTTATGAAAGCAAGCAACCTCTTCTCTATCCTCTTAGAAAGAGACCGGTGTGTTTGAATCATTGTCCTTGCAGCAGTAGCTCAAAGCTAACCCACTATGCATTGAGGGCTCCTTGGAGAGATTAATAATAACCAATAATCACTTTCCAGGGATCAGATTGCAACTCATGGTGACTCCATGTGTGTCAGAAGAGACCTGTACATCATAGCGGGTTTCTTTTGGGGGGGCGGGGCATCACTGCCCTCTGGTGGGAGTAGGAAGCCCAGCCTTGCTCCTGAAGAGCTGTTGCTGCATTTGAACCGCCAACCCAGTGAGCCAGAGTCCGGCACACAACCACTAAGCCACCGGGGCTCAGCCCTCTTCATAGGGTTTTTAATCACTGATTTTTCAGAAATAGATCTTTCTTCTGGAGTATGTCTATATGAACTAAACTCTCCAACCTAGTTAATATCTGAGTGTGTTAAACATTTGTATCACTAAGGCCTGCAAAGATTAGCTGTAACAAATGCTAAACATATTATAAAACTAAATAATCAGGCAACATAGTTCAAGTATATGAATATATTACTCTGAGGAATCCATAAAATCCTTAAATAGACATAGGAATTTAAATATGTCATAGTTTCTAAAACCAGCTGCAATGTCTCCCAGTCCTATGTTGTTCCTACAAATGTAATTTTGACACTCTTTGCATCTAAAATTTTTCCTTTTCTTACATCTGGGTGGACTTTCTGAGAAAATTGAAATGATACTACGGGAACCTAGAAGATAGTTCATAAGGATGGTAATGATAAATTCTATCTGAGTCTTTGGGATGCTTGCTCTTAAAACTCAGTCACCATGTTGTTAGAGGTAAGTTTTGTGTCAACTTTGCTCAGTCAGAATTTTCAGTGGCTTGGCAATTAAGGGTTAATAATCCATCTGATATGACATAACACAATGCAATCCCTTTCATAATGGGATTCACAGGGAGGAATCAATCCATTGTAAAAAGATTATGGTGGGTTGCAACTCCCTTCTAACTTACAGTAATGTGAATTAAAATGCTGGGATGATTTTTCAGTAAATAAGTTGATTCTAAACTCAACTGGTTGTGGTTGTGTGCCGGACTCTGGCTCACTGGGTTGGTGGTTCAAATGCAGCAACAGCTCTCCAGGAACAAGGCTGGGCCTCCTACTCCCACCAGAGGGCAGTGATGCCCCCCCCCCCAAAGAAACCCGCTATGATGTACAGGTCTCTTCTCACACACATGGAGTCACCAGAGGAGAGCTCACCTCACCTGGGATCAGTTTTCCAAGATAGAGAGGAAGAAGATCACTCAGGTACTGCCATATAACTTTGTGTTAAGGTCTCCCCAAATCAACAAATACTTCTACAGGAGTGATAAGTGAACCTACTTGGAAATTCAAGTCAAAGTGGGTGCAGGGGTCATCTTAAAGGGGTTATCTTACACTGCTATTGCTTGGCAAACTGGCAGAAGCAAGCTCCCATTAGTGGGACAAGCGTGGGGGTGAAGATGGAATTACTTAACAATACTTATATAAAACCCAAGGAGAGCATATATCTTGTACAATGTTCTTAATCAGGCACCTTTGACCTAGTTTCTATCTAGTCTGCAGTGACCCAGGCCAAGTGCTATCAACTACTGTCCTCAGCGTTAGACTTTAGACTCTGTCCTTAATTAGGCCATATCAGAAGGATTCAATGTGGAAACCCCACCAAGCAAACAGGACTTTATTTTAAACTCAACATTGAGCATATGTAAGGAACGGCCATAATTTCTCAGACTAAGGTTGAAATGCTGTAGCATGAGAAAATGTCGATCACTACTATCCCAAGGTTATGGAAGTATTGGCCATCAAACTATGGTACATATCTCTTGCTTTGAGGGTATCCAGAGAATGGTGGCCCGGGATTTCCACATGTCTACTTTTTTAATGCCCTCTTAGGGCTACTTTTTTTTGACATGTATTAATTTGTAGGCATGGTACTGAATTTTTTATTAGTGTTATTTAAAATTTTGCCCTTCCACTAACCCATTTGATCAGATGAATTGTGTTCAGTCACTTAAGAGTTTATTCTGTCAGCAATTCATGCCACATGATGTAAAGCTGATCGCCACATAAACAGAACAAAGCAAGACACCTCCCCACCGTGAAGCCAGCTCTGCCTTGCAGGGATGCCATAGGACAGAGGAGAACTGCCCCAGGTGAGTTTCTGAGACCGCAACTCTAGACGGGAGGAGAAAATCCTGTCATTTTCCCAGAGAGGGCCTGACAGTTCGGAACTGCTGTCATTGTGTCTAGCATCCCAGGACATGACCACAATGCCACCAGGGCTCCTGGCGCTGGCTTATACATCTCTAGTTTTCTCTTCTCAACAAGGTTTCGAATTCTATACCACTGTCTGTAGTAATAACACTATTAATGGAATGACCTTATGCCCCAGGGAAATGATGGATAATGTTCTCTGTCATAGTCATAATGATGTCCCTTTGGTCTCACACTTAATTCTAGCCCCAACCTAAGAACAAGTAGTTCTTATGACATGATCCTGCTGGATACTTGCCCTCATGAAGAGAAGACTGAAGACATGAGTGCTATAGAAAAATGTCGTGAAGAAACTAGATGGTGCCTGACTATCAGAAACAATAGTTTCTGGGGGTATTAAAGACTTGTTTTCACACAAGTAACCATCTAAAATTGTGGTTCTCAACCTAATGCCACAACCCTTTAATACATTCCTCATGCTGTGGTGACTTCCAAACCATAACATTATCTTTGTTGCTATTTTATAACTGTAATTTTGCTACTGTTCTGAAACAGTCATTCTACCCCCAAAGGGGTCGCAGCCGCCGGTTGAGAACTGCTGATCTAAACCCACATGGAAGAAGCACACCAGCCTTTATGACCCAAGGATTGTAAATATTAAAACCCAAATTTGAAGGAGGGAGTAGCAGATCTTAAATTGTGAACACTTGGTTTGTAGAAGACTAATAATGATGGTGGAAGCTCAAAATTGAATTGCAGGGTCCCCACATGAATTAAGCCTCCAGTGAATGCTCTCTGCCCTAGCTGTGGGATGTGAATAGATTTGCTATCGGACTGAGAGCCCTGTAAATTCAATGATGGCAGCTATAGTTAGGTCCAAATATCATATAACTTGATCTTCCTTTTGACCCTTCAAAAAGTTGCTTCAGTTGTTAATGTTTTCTGTTTTTGTTTTGTTTTATAATTGAGCTTTTTCTGTGCTGCGTCTAATCGTTGTTGGGTTTGTTAGTTTACTTCCTGTTTGTTAGTTTACTTCCTGTTTGTGTTTTGTATGATATTATGTATATGAAATCCAGGACAGGTAAATCTATGGAGACAGTAATTGAATTAATAATTACCTAGGGACATGACAGGGGCGGATGAGGGGAAATTGGAACTTAATAGCAATAAATGCAAGAAAGAAAGAAAAAATGTTCTGCAATTGAGTGTGCTGATGATTGCACAACTATTTTTAATATAATTGAATGATTAAATTCTATGATATATGAAGTATATTCCAATAACAGTATTAAAAAATTAATAGTCAGGGACTGAGCCCCAGTGGCATACTGGTTGTGTGCGGGAGTGCAACCCACTGGGTTGTCGGTTCAAATCCAGCAGCAGCTCTCCAGGAGCAAGGCTGGGCATCCTACTCCCACCATGGGCAGTGATGACCACACACAAAAAATAAATAAAATGAAAAAATCAATAGTCAAGTGGCCATCAAAGTTAAAACTACTGGTCTCTCCCATCCAGAGAAATGACGAATGAAAATGGTAAAAAAAAAAAAAAATCAAAGATGTAAAAATTCAAAGAGCTAATAGACCATATAAATTCCAGGCTCCATGATACTGAGCCCAGAAGAATTAAATAATGTCTGAATACCACTGAAAGGGAAAGGGATCACAATAAGAGATTCCAGATAGAATAGGGGGGAATGTAAAGCAGATGGCAAAATAGCAAAAAGACCAGGCTTATGGGTCTGATACTTATCGTTAGAACCCCCAAGACTATGACCCTGACACACCTTTCAGACCTGGGACAGAACTCAACTTCATGACACCAGGGAAGCATTTCTTCCTTTGAACAATCAACTATGCAGGATAAAAAGAAGAGCATTTTTCCCAGGCTGAAGCTCAGAATGCAGGAAGAAAGGGGTTGGGAGAAATGAGGAAAACTGGAAAGAAGTAAAAAGAGTGCTGTCATATTATGGGGATTGCAATTAATGTCACAAATCAAAATATGGATTCATTTTCAAAGGGGAAACACATTTGTTCTGTGACCTTTCACCGAAATCACAATAAAAGGTCTCAAGATTTAAAATTCAATTTCATATTTAAAAAGAAAAAAGGGGCAGTCATTTGAAAAATAAAGCCTATGTGTAATGCCAAAATAAATTGCAGATGAGTGAAAGAATGCAATGTAAAATGATGAACAAAATAACCCTAGGATAACATTGGAGAATTTTTTTTTTAAATCTTAAAAAAGAAAATTATCTAAGGGTGATAGAAAATTCAGAAATCACAAAGCCAGAATAATTCAATGACTACAGTGGCCAAAAAAGTCAGAGTAAACTAAGAAACATATAAAATGTATAATAAGTTAAGAAGAAGAAAAATCAATAATCCATTAGAAAATGGAGCAAAAGAACGTTTGATGCACACAAGAAAGATACGAATTATTTTCTATGCTTATGTACAGAATGTCAGAGACACACATACTCTGAGAAATGCAAGTAAACGTTCTTATAATATATCCCTTTTTTACCCATTATTTTATTTGTGCCGAATCTTTCAACTGACCGAAGGGCCCTGGTGGTGTATGGGATACAGGTGGGGCTGCTAAGCACGAGGGAGCGGCTCGAAATCAACTTCCGCTTGGTGTAAGACGAGGCTTCTGCTCCCAAAAAGCTATTCTCGAAAACCCACAGAGGCAGTTCTACTCTTGGCCTACGGGGTCACGATGAGTCAGGATGGACACGATGGCAGTGAGGTTTTGTTTTGTTTTGTTTACGCATCACATTGACAGGAAGCCAGGTCCCGATCCGAATGGGTTCAGAGGCTGTGAGGGACCATACCCTGAGGAAGGGAGTGTGGGATTGAAACCCGTGGATCCCCGAGCCGAAAGCTGCCTGTGCGTCACCATGATCAAAATGTTATGTCTCACTGCACTTTAGTTTCCTTAAATGTGAAGTAGCGATAATACTTATTAGGATTTTTGTAAGGATTAAGTAATTTCATAACGCACATAAAGCTCTTAGAATAGCTCCAGGCATGTTTCAACCCCTTACAGTAAAACTGTATACAGTAGACTTACATAGAGTAGAACACTATCCCGTAAATCCAATGGCTGCTCCTTCAGATACAGATGCATCAGCTTTCCTCTAGGCCCGCAGGTGTTAGCAGGTGAGAGTGTTGACTGTTTGCCCTGCCCAGGGATTCCCTTGGCGTAAAGCCCTCTGGTGATCAAGTGGATTCTGGCTAATGGTGGTCCTATAGGAAGAATGAAACTGTCCATGGGGTGCCTGAGACAATAAATCCGCAGACTGTCTCCTCTTTCTTCTGTAGGTGGGGCTCAACCAGGGGGCCAGTTCTACTCTGTCCCCCAGGGTCCCTGTGAAGTGGGCATTGATTTGATGGTGGTGACTTTCTTGATATATCTAAAAAGAAATTTTAAAAGAATGTCACCAAATGATGTGAAAGAAGGAAACTACTAAGGACCTGTATTATTGAGATTTAACTGAAGTTCTCAGGCTTTATACTGAACAACTGTCCCAGAGGAGAGGATGACAAGGAATTGGATATTTATGTTTTTATTCTCAATTATAGAGTTGCCTTGGCGAAGAAATTTTATAGCAAATTAATGCTTTGCAATCTGAAAGGAAGTGCAACATGAAGATTAATTTGAGTTGGTTTTTGTACATTCTTCATGCTAAAGACATTTGGAACTTTTAGATCACAGATGGTAAAACACAAGACATTTTCATTTCAGTGAAGGATTCTGTGTCTTGCAAAACAGGAAGCTGTGAACACTTTAGATTTCAGTGTGGGGTTAGCCATTACACACTCAACTCACGGTGCCGCTTTGGCACAAAATAAACGAACACTAAATCCAAACTCACTAAATCAACATTGCACCCTCCTAGCACCCCTCTAGATCAGAGTGAGCTGACTGGGTAAATTTTCGGTACTGTAAATCCTTACAGGAGCAGAGAGTCTGCTCTTTCTCCCACAGAGCGTCTGGTGGTTTTGAACTGCTGACCTTACTATTAGTAGCTAAATGTGTAGCCCACTAAACCACCAGGAGGGCGGTCCTTTTTTGATGTGTAATAGGCACTAGTAAACCATTGCTATTAGTATTATATTGAAATATCGAGCAGGGGTACTAGAATTCAGACCGTGGGGGAAATTAAAGTCATTCCTCATATACTAGAGGGCTATTTCCCTGGTTAACTAATAATGGATTACACATTCAAGCACACAGCCCCTCCTTGAGCAAAAGAATTTTTCTGCTCTCATAAAGATTTACAGTCTCAGAAACCCCAAAAAGGCAATTCTATTCTGCACTATGGGCAAAGCTATCCATTGTAACATTCTTTAAAGTAGCAAAATCAGACACAAACAGCATACCCAACTTCCTCCATCGGACATTGGTCCAGTGCAAAACAGTCGAAAGCCTGTATGCTACCTTATGTGTAAACATATATAGATACTTAGCTCATGCCCAGGGGTAGGGCAGCTCAGCTCTCTTTGCTGTTGCTGTGCTGTAAAAACACACAGTCATCATGATCAGAGGCAGGATGGGGAGTACTAGCGCAGTTCCCAGAGTATAGTAAATACAGTTGTTGGCAGCTAGTGTTGTTCTTATTTATTATAATTTACTTTCTTGATACAATAGAGTCCTATCACAACATAGTTCTGAATGGAGTGCCTGGCATGGTTTGTATCCCTGCCTATTACAGTCAGAACTTGGATCAAAGCTTCCGCTTAAAAAAGAGCATCTCTCGCTATTGCTCCCCAGACTGGCCTTTTGGCAGCAGCTGTCTCCAGGCAGCACAGCGTGACAGACTGCAGGCGAGGGTGGTCTGGTGAATCCCTGATGCTCTTGGCTTACTCTGTTCAGGATTATTTCACTCGTATTTATAACTTCCAGAAAGCCCAGCTGCCCACTCGTCTCATGTGCAGCCTTCTAGCTCCTTGTAGACAGATGACAATGATCTAACACACTGAAATCTAAAGTGTTCACATCTTCCTGTTTTGCAAGACACAGAATACTTCACTGAAATGGAAATTTCTTGTGATCTGTGATCTATAAGGTCCGAATGTCTGTAGCATGAAGAATGTGTAAAAACCAATTCAAATTAATCTTCATGTTGCACTTCCTTTCAGATTGCAAAGCATTAATTTGCTCTAAAAGTTCTTTGCCAAGGCAACTCTAGGATTGCGGATAAAAACATAAATATCCAACTCCTTGCCATCCTCTCCTCTGGGACAGTTGTTCAGTATAAAGCCTGAGAACTTCAGTTAAATCTCAACAAGACAGGTCCTTATTAGTTTCCTTCTTTCACATCATTTTGTGACATTCTTTAAAATTTCTTTTTAGATATTTCAAGAAAGTCACCACCATCAAATCAATGCCCAACTCACAGGAACCCTGCAGGACCGAGCAGAACTGCCGCTCTGGATTTCTGAGACTCTACTCTGTCGGAGTAGAAAGCCCGTCTTTCTCCAGAAGAGCTGCTATGATCCCCAACGGCTGACCATGGGGTTGGTCCCTTTCCCAATTCTACTGCTGCATCCCCAGGTCTGCCCTTTAGACAGCTTTTCTATTTGTTATGACTTCCTTTGCTTTCCAAATATGCATTTAAATTTATTTTAAAATGTATATTTTATCTAAGGTAATAACTTATCCCCCTTCTCTTTTTTTCAAATGTGCTTGCTTGAGTTACATTTCCTATGTGCATTAGGGGGTTTTGCTTGTTTTTTTTTTTCAGTTTTGCCTCCTTTGATGGCCACCCAGACCCATGATTAAATCCCAGGGGTAAGGAATCCAGAAAACTTTTAAAGCTATGTACCTGTACTCTCTCTCTCCTTAAAAAAAATAAATAGCCATTCTGTTTTTTAAAGACATGTTGAAAACATTCTGAGTAATTGCACAGTCCATAAATGCATTGTCAGCCCTCGGGAATGCATTCACTTGTGGTTTCAAGAGCCTTCCTCCTCACTGGGTTCCAGAACTCTTTGTGGCTCTGTTGAGGGACCGGGGTGGGTGGGGGTCTTGCATAGCTCTTCTGTATTAGAGAACCCTTTAAATTTGTGGACCAGGACTGAGGTATAAACAGCCTGAAGTTCATGACGCATCGGTCAGTCTGACTCATGTCTCCTACATACAGATATGACAGAAACAACAATAGCCATATTTCAAAATTGTCTTGGTCTGTGGCCTTCTCTGGCCTAATTTCCACTTCCCCTACTTAAGCCCATCTCATTTTTCTAACTTCTGTTTAAGTATCTCGTCCTCAGGGAATCCTTCCCTAACCACATCCTAGCATGGCCTCAGAGTGCTTTAGATACGTCAGAGAGTTCTTTTCCCTAGCGTTTGCATTTTTCACTTTTGTAGCTATTTTCTATTATTATCTCTGTACTTCTTTAAAAATATGTATCTCTTTTCATTACACTTTAAACTCCATGAGAAGACTAATGTTTTCTAACTTAGAATCCTGAGCCTAGAACAGAGCAAGGCTTATAGTAGATATTCAATAAATATCAGGGGGTTTAAAAAGTTGGTGGGAAAATTCCATAGTATTTGAATTCCTTTTCCTATAAACTTTTTAAAATCCCTGCATTTGTTGAATAAAGGATTTAAAAAAAAATTGATGAAAGTAAAGTCTCCAACCCAGTGGACACCAGTGATGATCAGTGTATGGGAGTGCCCAACAAGAATAACAGCTAATGGTATTATTATTGGTTGTCAGTCAGAACCAATTTATACTTCTGTTTGTGAAAGATTTGATTATAGCATCAGAGATTAAAATTTTGTGTTTTAAAAGATGCTACTTGCGAGCTGAGCCCTGGTGGCGCAGTGGTTGAGTGCATGAGTGCGGCCCACTGGCTTGGCAGTTCAAATCCAGCACCAGCTCTCTAGGAGCAAGACTGGGACTCCCACGCCCACCAGAGGGCAGTGATGCCCCTCCAAAGCAAAACAAAACAACAAAAGCACATGCTATTTGCATGCAATATGTCTTGTAAAGTATGCTCTTTGCATGATGCCGTGGTTACGCTAGCTAACCTCCAAAAGGCTCAAACCAAACAACCCCTTCCTCCATGAGAAAAAGATATCGAAATCTGCTTCTGTAGTGATGATGGCCTTAAAAACACCATGTGGAAAGTCTACTCTGTTCTATAGTGTCTCTATGAATCAAATTTATAGGTTCTCTCTGGTCAGAGTGAATGTTTTCATAAAAGCAGTTTTGCTCAAATCTTGTTTTTTATGATGGTCTATTTAAGAGAACAGTGTGTGGCTGTTAAATTTTGTCTCCTGCTCTGAAAAAATGCCGCAGAATCTGTTGTGATGTTGAGCACAGCATTATGGGAAAACCCCAAGTGTTCAAGCAGTTTTCTCATTTCAAAAAAGTGAAACGTCAATTGTTAACACACCTGGCCTTCTGGCTGGCTGTCAGCTTCCTGAATGGATGAAAGTGTTGACTTGTATTCCACTTGGAGTTCATTCCACCAGGTGAGATTGTTAGTCAAGCTTTCTCTTTAGCGGTACTAAAACGATAACAGTAGAGTGTGTGACCATAAGACCTGGCTTGTGGCAGACTGAGGACTTGTTTTGTCACCAGAACAATGCACCTGCTAACACAGTCATTTCAGTATGCCAGTTTTGGGTAAAAAAAAAAAAACAGCATGCCTCTCTTGCCTTACTCACCTAATCTCTCTCCATATGACTCATCTTTGCTTTCTCAAGTGAAAAGGGACATGAAAGGACAGTGATTTGCTGACAGAGAAGAGGTGAAGAAAGAAATAAGGGAGGTGCTGTCTGCCATCCAACCAGATGAGTTTGGAAAATGTTTCCAAGAATGGAATCGCAGATTTGACAAACGTACTAAGTGTAATGGAGTCATGGGGAAGACATGAGTCAGTATACAGTATAGCATGGATGAAACATACAACTTTCCTTTAGTTCATTAATGCTTCCTCTCCTCCACTTTTAGGACCCCAATTCTACCTTACAAATCTGGCTAGACCAGAGCATGTACATGGGTACTGATAAGAACTGGAAACACAGGAATTCCAAGATAAATAAAACCCTAAGGACCTGTATTGAGAGTAGCCATACCAGGAGGGGAAGGGGTGGGTGGGAAGAGATAGGGGGAACTGATCACAATGATCTACCTAAAGTCCCCTCTCAGGGGGATGGACAACAGAGAAGTGGGCGAAGGGAGACATTGGTCAGTGTAAGACATGAAAAAATAATGATTATTTATAAATTATCAAGGATTTATGAGGGAGGGAAGGCAGGAGAGGGAGGGGGGAAAGGAGAAGCTGATACCCAAGGGCTCAATTAAAAAGACAATTTTTTGAAACTGACAATGGCAATAAATGTGCAAATGTGCTTGACACAGTGGATAGATGTATGAATTGTTATAAGAGTTGGATGAGCCCCCAATAAAATGATTAAACATTTTTTTCATTTTGGAAAATAATTTAAATTCATAAATTTGAAAAAAATCTGCTTTTTGGGTGCCACTCTTAATGTATATTATAGATATTCATTGATAAATAATAATTTTTCAGGGAATCATTGTATATGTGAAATAATTTTCATATGTTTTCTGATGCAAACAAAACTGTATGTCTACCTGGAATTGTCTTAATTCAGAGCCCTGGTGGTGTGGTGACTACAACGCTTAGCTGTTACCTGAATGGTTAGTGGCTCACCCACTAACAGTGTCCCATTGGAAAAAGATAAGGTTGTCTTCTTCCATATCGATTTCAGTCTTGGAAATTGTGTGGTTTCATTCTACTTTGTCGTATAGGGTCACTACATAATTGGAATTAATTGGATGGTAAGGGGTATCAGTTTCATTTAATTTTATTAAAACATTTAGAATTTTAGCTTAAGTCCTTATCAATTATCCTTAGTCATAAGGCACATAAGGTAAGAAATGTATTATCAAGAGTTCATGAGTAATTTGTAACCAAACTACTTACAAATTTTTAAGTCTTCATTCTTTTTGTTTTAGTTGGAATATTTTAAGAAAACTTGTGATTTCAAGACTAATTTTTCTTTAGGAAAGGTACTTAATTTCACTTATAAGGTGGATTTCTTGTAATCAATGATTGGCTATGAAGATTCATGGCCATCAAGTCTGTTCTCACTCAGCGACCCTCTAGGTCAAAGCAGCACAGCCCCTTTAGGTATTCAAGGCAGTAAATCTTTACAGGAGCAGAAAGCCTTATCTTCCTTGGGGAAGCACCTGATGAATTCAAACTGCTTATCTTGCATAAGCAGCACAACACATAACCCACTATGCCACTGAAGTGCATTTCATAATAAAACTTCTTGTCTAATAAAGCTGATCTTTGTTTAAGGTTTGCAAATAATTACCATTTCAAGTGTTACATTTGTACTTAATTTCTTAAAATGAATTTGTTCATAGCTCATAGTCAAAATATTTGGAAATGTTTTCTTTCCACTGAAATAATTCTCTGAGTATATTCTTTATACTCAGCAATATGTTTTCCGGTCAATCTGGCCCTCCTCACTCACTGATTCACAGCCACTGAGTGATTCTGACTTATAGTGACCTTGCAGGACAGAAATCCTCTAGGTTTCTGCGACAGTATCTCTTTACCTAAGCAGGAAACCTCATTTTTCTCCTGCTGACCTACTGACTTTTTGGTTAGTGCCACACATAGCCCACTACAATGTCTACGTTCCTGAATCTTTCCCTCAGAGCTAGAATATGATAAAGCATATTGAGTTCAAATTGTCTCATCAAACTTTTAAGTACAATTGACCTCAACATCTGTGGTCAACTAGTTGCATGGATAGAAAATATTTAGGATGTGAGAAAAGCAGTTATGTGGTCAAAGCAATTCCTCAAAGGAGCTTACATGCTATTTCCATAGCATCTAAATTGTATTGGATATTGTAAGTAATCAGGAGATGAAGCAAAACACAATGCTACTCTGCTAGAGGTTAGAAATCTAAAATCAATAATTCAACAGACTTGTATTACTATTGAGAGGATCCTGCTCTATCATCTATCTGTCATCTCTATCTATCTATCTATAATCTGTCATCTCTCTATCTATCTCAAGAAAGAATAAAATTCTAAACCTTTTAATCTACCCTCTAGAGGAATCCTGTCTTCATTGGACTATGGCTCCTTCCTCACGTATCACAGCCTTTTGTTTCCATGGTAAGTCTGACTACTGACTCTGGCCTCTTTTTGTATAACGAGCCTGTGGTTTCAATGGGCCCATCTAATAATCAAGGATGATGATCTCATGTGAAAAATCTTTAATCTTACCTTCATGTGTCTCCTTCATTGCATACATTTTGGCTATTAGTACAGGGACATTTTGGTGGGGAGGGGCACCAGTGTTTAGCCTTATGTCTTCCAGTCAAGATTTTGCACATAAAAAACGTTTTAAAAGAATAACATGACAGGTAAAATCTAAGATGGGAAGCAAAGTCAAGGTGAGCCCCACAGCTCCTGGATTAAGGTCCTGAAGGTTAGAAGGTCACTTCTGGTTCCCTCACATCTTGGCTTCTCTCCAAAAGCCTGCTCCATCATTTTCTTTTCCAGCATATGAGAAACCTCTGATGACTTAGCCTGCATGTACCACCCAGTAAGGTCTCCTTCAGCTCCTCTGTCTCCCTAATGATATTTTAACGCTGCTGATGCAAAAGTCTCAAGTGTGAGAAAACCTGATTGGTTGTAGCTGAGATCAAAGATGGGCCAGGTTTCTGCTGAGTCCTTCTCTGATTTCATAGCAAGGTCTTGTCGAAAGATTTCTTTAAGTGACTCTGAAGGAAGGAGACTTTATGCAGTGGACTGTAGGAGTTAGTGTAGAACACTACAAATAAGGACTGCATGTTTCCAATTTGAGATGAAGTGCCTTTTCTATATTGTGCTTCCCCGACCTTTCATATGCACCTCTTTTTTTTTTCATTTTTAAGGTTTCATTAACATGTGAGTTCCCAATAAAATTTTTTTGAAAAAGAAATGGGGAGCAAACAAGCAATTAATATGAGAAGAAAATGTTCTGATTTTCTTTAGAAAATATGACTTGTAGTGAGGGTTACATGCTTCTTAATATGATTGGAAAATTGTACGATACGTGAATTACCCATAGAACTGTTAATATTCAGCATTGCAAGCTAGTGTTGATATATATCTATTCTCTCCAGGGGGATGAATCACTTGTTTTTATTCAGTCGATGTGCTGAGCAAATCGTCAGAGAAACTAGATGATTTGAAGAAGAAGAAGGTGGCATCAGGATTGGATGGCTTATTAACAACCTGCGATTTGCATCTGATACAATGTCGCTTGCAGAAATTGAAGAGAACTGAGGCACTTGATGATGAAGATCAAGATTGCAGTGCTCAGTATGGATTACCACTCACGGTAGAGAAGACCAAAATTCTCATTACCAGGTCAGCATGATCAAGGTGAGAATGGTTGATGTTTTCAATGCTTCTCTGTTGCTTGACTCCACAACCAGTCCTCCATAATCAAAGCAGCCATCAAGTGTGAAAATAGGTGTGGCACTGGGCAAACCTACTGCACTGAACCTTTGGGAGTTCTGAGAAGCCAGGGTGTCACTGAGAATTAAGGTGCGCTTGACCCATGCCACAATATTTCCGATTGCATCATATGCATATGAAAATTGGACACTCAGTAAGGATGGCTAACAAAGAATTGGGCCATGTGAATTATGATGCTGGAAAAGAATGCTGAAAGTACTATGGACTGCTAAAAGAATAAACACATCAGCATTGGAAGAAGTACATCCAGAATACTCCTTATAGGCAAGTATCACAAAACTTTGCCTTACATACTTTGGGCATGTGGTCAGGAGACGAGTTCCTGGAGGGACTTTATGCTTCTTAAAGTGAAGGGACAGTGAAAAGGTGCAAGGCCCTTCAATGAGATGGATTGATAGAGGGGCTGCTACAACAGGCTCAGGCACATGAACAATTGTGAAGATGTTCGGGTCTGAGCAGTATTCAGTACTTTTGTGCACAGGATTGCTAATGGGTCATAACTGACTTAGCGGCATCTAGCCGACACAATGCTCTCCACTGGGTGGAGAACTTCAGGGGGAGATGGACCATTTGTATTTTTCTCTTTTCTCTTTCATGCTTCCAGGCTTGATAGACTATAGGTAGCGATATGTGTCTCAATAGCCCCTATGAAAATTTTCTGGATTGATCTACACTCACTACGGCTGAGCTGATTCCAACTCAAAGCAGCCTTGCAGAACTGAATAGAAATGTCCCAGAAGGTTTCCACGGTTGTAAATCTTCATGGAAGCAGATGCCTGCATCCTTATCCTGTGGGATGACTGCTGGGTTCACTCTGCCAACCTTCTAGTTAGCAGCCAAGTACTTTGATCACTGCGGCACCAGGGCTTGCTGTGGATTGATGTCGTTAGATTGTAACCCACCAGCTTGTTACTTATTTCTGTATGTTCAAAGTTGTTTTTCTGTTGCTGTCTTCTTTTGGATTAACTTAGATAAATATTATTCCATTTTAACTTGTCTATGGATTTACTAAGTCTTTGTTTTGTTGTTATTAATTATTCTAAGGCTTATACTATACATGGCTTAACACACTACAATCTATTCCCAAATCATTCTAGAACCTGACTCATGTAATTTCTGGAAAATTCTAGCACTGTATTTCCATTTTACTAATTCACTATTTCTGAGAATCCTACTGTAGATATTCTTTTCCTTCTGTTTAAGTATAAATCCCCAAATAGCATATGATCAATTTTTCTTCAATGAATTTTAAAGAGATTAAAAATAAGCCAATAGTATTAATATTTTTCTAAGTACTAAGGATTTCCTGTACTCTTTATTCCCTTTTGAAGATTTAAATTTCCATATGATATAATCTTTCTTCTGCCAAAGAATTATATTGAGATTTCTGATATTGCAATTTATTGTAGGATGTAGTCTCTTCACTTTAATTTGCCTCCCCCTCAAAAAATGCTTTATCTAGGTACAATATTCGAAGTTAATGACATTATTTATTTGTTTAGTTATATCCTTTATACTTTAGAGCATGTAGTGACCCTGAAGGACAGGATAGAACTACCTCTGTGGGTTTCTGAGATTGTAAATCTTTCTCCTCTGGAGGGACTGGTGGTTTTGAAATACTGACTGAATGGTTAGCAGTCTACTGCATAACTACTACACCTATGAGTCAAATGTTTTTTTGGGGGGGGCATCTCTGCCTTCTGGTGGTGGGAGTAGGAGGCTCAGCCTTTGCTCCTATAGAGCTGCTGCTAGAATCAAATCTCCATCCTCGTGGGCTGCAGTCCCGTGCACAACCACTACGCCATCGGAGCTCAGCCCCGGTAGAAGTCAAAACTGACACCATAGCAGTGAGTCGGGTTTTTCGGTGTTTGAATATTTTTAATTGTATTTTCATTGTCTCTGGAGAGCATACTGTGTTGTGTCAGAAAGATTGCTCTCTTTCTCTCTCTTTGCATGTAATGTCTCTTTTCCCTCTCTGACTACTTACATTTGTGGGTTTAAGGGAGGTTCTTTTGGAAGTTTAAAAATTATTTACTGTCAAATACTTTTTCCTTACAATTTCCCCCCCACCCGCCCCGTTTTCTGGAATTCTAATGACATGCATGCTAATTATATGTCCCTCAGCTCTGTGATGGTCTATTTCTTTTTAGCCATTGTTTTCTTTGGGTGTTTTATTTTACAGCAAAGTTTCTATTGTGTTATTAATCTCACTGTCCTTTCTCCCTGCTGTGCCTAAAGTACTCGGTGTCAGATATTATTTTTTTTAATGTGGGAAGTTACATTGGGAGTCTTTTTAGAAGCTTTCATTTCTCTCATCATAGTTTGTTTTTATCTCATCTCCTGAGTATTTGGAGAATGTATGTAACAGCTATTTTGTTTCTTTATGCGTAATACCAACATCCCTCCCATTTCTCAGTTCTTTCTTATTGATTGGTTTTCCTCATAGTCAGAAATCATATTTTCTACTTTTTTGAATGCCTGGTAATTTTTGACTGAATGTTTGATTAAATGAATGTTGTGTTGCTGTACACTAAATTGTGTCACACTTTTGAAATAGTGTTGAATTTTGTTCTGACAGACAGTAAGACTTTTTCAAATTAATTAGACTTTTTAATGGTTTGATGTTAAGTTATCACAGGATGGATCCAGTGCTGCTTTGGGGCTGAGACTAATTTAACTCTATTACCAAGATGAATAAGGAATTCGAGCCACCAAGTGCTGAGATCCTAACTCAAAAATTAGGGATTCAAAGATGAGGCTGCTGGCTACTATGAAGATTTATAAAGCTATGGAAATCCTACATGAGCCCATTCTGAGTCTGATTTGAAAGGCTGGCATTGGATGTGTTGTTGTTCAACAAGATGACCAAGGAGCAGTTAGCATTGGAGTGCAAGGTCAGCAGTCCAAACCCACCAGCCACCCTGAGTGATAAAGATGAGGCTTCTGGCAAAGGGGAGCACGTATGTGTGAGTGATGAGAACACAGCTGGACAGCTGTGATTGCTTGGAAACTTGACTTTATTTGGAAATGGAAAACATAGCTAGCATCTGTTGATGTTTAAGAAACAGACTCTAATATTCTCAAGTGGGCTATGAGACAGAAAATGGATAATTTCTTAAGTCCAATGGAAGGGCTGTGGATTGTCAGGCTCCATGGCTATCCGAGACCAGGACGCACCGATTAGGATGAACGCCATGGCAATGACTAAGAAATCAAGTCAAGATACAGAGTCTTTTCTATTTTTCCCTGGAGCAAGCAGAGGACTTCGATGCGCCCCTTCAGTAAAGTGGTCACCCAGTTTCCAGTGGCCCTGCTTGCAGCTTCATTGACTACTGCTCTCTGAACTGAATGTTCTTCTCTGAATGTGGGGAAGCCCCCCTTCCTCCCTGACTCTGGCAGAAGCACGAGGTGGGTCCCAACCAGGAGGAAGGTGGTGGCAGGCAGCAGGTGGAATCAAAGTCAGCCTCAGGAACAGCAGCTACAGAGATTCCCAAGAGAACCACCACTGTGATGGAGCCTATTATTCGCATGTCATTGGTTGGATCCACCATCATTGAATCACTCTCTTAGGATAAACAACAACCACAAAACAAAGCACCACAATGGCCACTGGAGGGAGCTGTGGAGTAATCGTAACCAGCTGTGCGACAATCCCAAAGGTCGGCAGTTCAACGCCACCAGCTGCTCTGAGGGAGAAAGGTGGGGCTTTCTACTCCCACGAAGAGTTACAGTCTCAGATACTCATGGGAAGGTCCAGCCAGTTTTATAGGGTCCCTATGATTCCGCATCTATGTGATGGCAGCGAGTTTGAACTCTGAATAGGCTTTTGAGAATTACAATTACAAAATCAAGCCCACTGCCCTGGAGTCAAGTCTGAGTCACAAAAGCCCTAGTAGGCAGAGAACTGCTCTCTGGGATTTCTAAGGTTGCCAATCTTTTCAGATGCAAAGATTGCATTTTTCCCTGGTGAGTAGCCAGCCAGCCGTGGGTGAACAGTGCAATGCTTATTCCACCGTGCCCCAAGGAGTGAGCAAGAGCAACAACAGCAATAGCTCTAATGGAGCTGATTCTGACTCGCAGTAATTCTACGTGGCAGAGCTGAACTGCTTCATAGGGTTCTTCACAGGAGCACACAGCCTCTTCTTTCTCTTGCAGAGTGGTAGGGGGGGGTTGAACCACCAACCCTTCAGCAGGTAGCAGCTTCACGCTTAAGCCACAGTGCTGCTAGGTATCCTTTAACCGGAATTCACACACTGCCATCAGTTTGATCCCAATTCAAAGTGACCCTACAGGACAGGGTAGAACTCCTGTGCATTTTCAAGACTTTAAATCTTTATGCAGGCAGAAAGCCTCGTCTTTCTTCCACAAAGCTACTGGTGATTTTGAAATGCTGACCTGTGGTTAGCAGCCCAGCACATAATCCAGTTGAAGATTTAAGAGTTCAACAGCTCTTGTTGCTCTTGTTCCATGAAGTAAAAATACACGTACACAATAGAACTTTCTGTTGTAGAACAACTTGCTATATTTATGTATTAAGGGAACACCAGAGGAATTCAAAACCAGTGGCTTCTTATATGGATATTGGAAAAATAACTCCTATTCAACTAAAGACAATGCACCTCTTGAAGATAGTATGTCTTATGAATTAAATAATACACTTTATCCATAAAAATTTTAAGTATAGGTACTTTTTATTAATCAAAGTGAATGACTTCTCTTATTATCATGACAGGAAAACTGGAATACAGTTTATATACCAGTCAATTAATCTACTTTCATGAATACCATCCTAGAATGGACATCTAAACTAGGAAATATCTGGTCTCATGCAGTGTCATCTTAAACCAAACTTTCTTTCTTTTTAGAAATCCACAATCACAGCAGTATTATTGCATCTGATGACAGATGTCCTCTAGTAGTTATCTAATACTTTGTATTTTAAAAATATTTTACATTCATATGTACATATATTGGCATTATCCTAACACGATAGACTTAAAAAACAGAAGCCAGTGTCCGGATAAGGTCTAAACTCTCTCAGCTGGGAATTGTGCAAACCAGACTGAAATCCAAATCTTCTGATGCTAAACCCCGAAGTCCTTCCATTATGTTAGTCTACCTGTAGAATTAATCCATCTCCTTTTATCTTATCATAATGATAGCCAGTAATGTCTTGAAAGAGCAAACTGAACTGAATTATACCACTTGACCGAAGAAAAGTTTTTAATTACCTTCAGAAGATCTACGACTGTCTCGGCAAACCCCACCACATACATGGCAACAGCCACTGCGTTGGCAAAGGCAAAGATCAAACCTATGGATCCACCGAATTCAGGCCCTAAACTTCTGGAAATGAGATAGTATAGCCCCCTCCCCCCCCCCACCCTGAAAAAAAGAAATGGATATCCTTATCAGGAAAGGACTGCTAAGGGATTTTATTTTATTGATTAAATAATATGGCAATTCTGAGAATGTAGAAAAGATTAACTACTCTAATAAAAACATTACAGCTTTCTAATAATTTCAGGGATCCAGTGTTAGCTTGGAAATAGCCTAGTTTTCTCTGTGTCTATAGTAGACTATCATGACTTAATAAAATCAAATATTGAGGCTGTAGTGCATACAAGTGCTACAAATGGGAAAACAACAAACTTTTAAAAACAATCTCTTGTCTTTCTAGAGTAATAATCTAGTAGTTCAAGTCAGTAATGCAACTAAAGAAAAAAAAAGGAGACTATTTATAAATTTTCAAGAACCTAGGCAGAAACTCAAGTGGGTGTAGTTATCATAGTCTTTGTGACTTCTTTTCCTCCTTTCTGGAAGAAACAGAGATAAGTATCTGGTTTGTATTTTCTAAATGAAATAAGGTAATTGTAAAAAAAAAAAAAGATGAGCCTTCTGTACAGGACATAAGGCAACCTGGTGGCATAATGGGTTAGGAATCGGGCCACTATCTGCAAAATCAGCCATTCAACACCAGCTGCTCTTTGTACCCATGTGAAGAGCTATAGGAGCAGCCTGCCTCCGTCCCATAGGGCTGACAGAGGGTCGCTATGTGTTGCCATAGCCTTAAAGACAGTGAGTTTGGTTTTTAGATGCAACATGTTTGTCTGTGCAGCCTTATTATTCTTTAGAAATTTTAAATTCAGCTAAGTGCTACTCTACATGTGGTTTTTGTCTTTATGTTTTTAGTTCATATAATTTGGCCACTTATTTCATACCTACACTTGCAGATATACCCCCATCTTTTTAATGCACATGGTCATAGTATAATTTAAAAGAGAAGAACTCGCTGCCATTGAATTGATTCTCACAGTGGCGTAGGCAAGGTAGAACTGTCAACAGCGTTTTCTAAACTGTGACTCTCTAGGAGTAGAAATATCATCTTCTCCAGAGGTGGTTTCAAACAGCTTACCTGTGGGTTAGCAGTCCAGTGCCTAGCCACTATTCTCTGTTGAAGGGCATACAAGTGGTTCACAGACCTTTTTAAACAAGCAATGTTATTGTGACCAACTCGGTCACGCAGCCTTGTGCAAGTATAACTGTTGACCAAATTTCTATGGATAGAATTATTGTGTTAAGGGACATACTAATTTTTCACATATTTTGTTAATACACCATTAAAAAGATTTAATTGGATTATACTCTTGATGAAATTTCTTGAAAATAGCTATTTTCCCAATCCTGCTAACAGTAAATCTTATCCAATTGCTCCAATGGTATTACTCAGATAGCTATACATTGGAAAGTCAGTGTTCCTTTGAATGACAGTATTTTATAAGTGAGGGCATTGTTTTAAGTGTCTCTTGGTCCTGATTTCTACTCTTGCTAAATGGTCATATATTTCATAAAATTGCCACGTGTCCAACAGATTAATATAAATTTCTTTGCACATTAGGAAGACAGCTCTTTACCGTTCAGATTCCTTCATCCTCAACAAACTCGACTTCATTTTCATGGACCAAGTAGAGATCTAGAAGCTACAAAATAATTTCTGATAATTCCCCCCTTCTTTAAACCGCCCCTCCCAAAAAACCCCATAACACCATATCTCTGGTTTTAAATGCATGTGTTTATATTTTTTATCTTTTGGAAGTTTACTTTGCAATAAAACATGAGAGGGGTACCTCTTTTAATCTTACTTTGAAAGTACTTTTTCTTTCTAGTGGCAGAGGCATGGAGATGTACTTTCCCCATCTCTGGATTATGAGAAAGGAGAAATCTGTCCTAACCCAGACTAGCTTCTGCATTTAATACCTTGGATGATGTCATCAGTGAAGAAAAGGCATCCTTATTCTCTGGGGTCCACAGCTGCAAAATTCTCAAGGTTTCAGCTTATACAGTGATGCCTCTACCAGATGTTCTCTCAGAAGGATGAGGAGGAAGAGCACGTACTTGTCTAGGTCTCGGTTCTCTGCTTCTCATGATGGCGCCTAACGAACTTTCAGGAATGCGCCAACGGGAAAAACGGGTTGCCGATATTGGAGAATTTGAAAACCTAGTTCCTCATTCTATATGTATTATTTGGGGCTTTACACTGGAAAGGAGGAAATAACTTTGAAAGAGGCAACGGTGTTCTCTGTTGTTCCTGTGTGTGAACTATCCATCTGCTTCAGCTGTTTGAGAGGGAGATAGGATAGAGAAGAGACCTGGCTTTATGATGCCAAACTGTGCAGAGATAAAGTAGTTGTTATTGTTCTCCTTCATTTCCCAAGCCAGGACTTGAAAGCCTGAGAATTGTTAAGAGGGAAACTTTCCAGGCTGGAAGGACCTGACGTTGAGTTTCCTGGTTAACCCTGGGCTCCGGAGATGATGTATGGGAAGTCCCTGCTCCCGCATCGAGGGAAGTCATGGCACGCTTCCCTGTGGTGTGTGGAAGGAAGAGGCAGGGATGCGGTAAGAGAGGAATTCAGGTACCTTAAAGACAGCTTGCACCTTTGATAATGGGAAGTCTAGAATGCTTGAGTAGAAACGTTGTTTTCCTCTGAGGCGCTACACCAGCAGCGCATCTCCCTCCTGAAAACAGAAGGGCTCCCTCCCTGGCCCCGGGCAGACTCCCAGGGAGCACTGTACTTCTTGCAGCGAAGTCAATCCCATCCCATTGGGAGCGAACAGGTAGGGGAGAGTCGCTCCTCACTCTCTGCCATTGATGCACAGGGACTCGATAGGACAAGGTAGAACTGCCTCGGTACATTTCCCATCTCCTAAGAAGCAGTGGGGGATTTCAAACTGCTGACCGGATTTCAGTTAGCAGCCCAATGGGCAACCACTGTGTGATTCAGGCTAGTAGGACGGAGTCGATGTTCCCTACAGGGCTACCCAGGCTGTATTGTTTACTGAAGCAAACTGCTGTCTCTTTCCTTACAGACTGGCTTGTGGGCTGGAAGCAGCTGTCAAGTGCTTCATCATTGCAGCACTCGGGCTCATGGACCGTAGGCTGTGGTAGGGAACCCCTGCAATTCCTTTGCTCTAAACGGTTCCTCAGTCTTGACGGAGCTAGCAGTAAACCAGCAACCCTGCAGAAGCCACTGTGAAGGCGTGCAGTCAGAGCAGAGAGCAATGGCTGAGGTCCACCAGGATAGAATGAAGTGAAAACGGAGTGCCGTGGTGGACAAAATGGTTTGGGTGATGGAGTGGATCACCCCTCAAGACATCTCTTTACAGTAACTTAGCCTAGCTTTTCTGCAAATCAGAAGGATCCAGACAATTCTGGTGGTACTTCCACTCTGTGGGGCCAATGAAATCCTGTTAGGCATTCAGTAGTAAGTTGTACACACCAATCGGAAACCATCTTTTTCACTTGGAGGAGGGTCCTATGCAAGACCAGATAGTTGCTGACAAGGCTGGAGGACCTCTCCACCTGATGCTGGGGGTTACCTGATTTGTGATTCCCCAGCTGGAGTGATCCTCATCTAACCATTTTCTGACAGATTCAAATGTTTCTTTTTCTGACAAAGGGAACACAGAATATTCTAAAAAGAAGCAAGCCCTTTCTTGGATTGTGCCAAGAACCTTGTCCGCTGTTTAGAAAACCATGTTGGGGATAAAAAAGGGCTTGGGAACAAACAGAAATGAGTAGATGTAACCCTAGCAACTAGGAGACCTAGTGACGTAGTGGCTACTGGTTGGTTGGGAAGGTCAGTTGTTCGAAAGTAACAGCTGCTCTAAGGGCAATGTGGGGGTTTTCCACTCCTGTAAAGGATTACAATCTCAGCAACTCCTAGGAGCCTGTCCGATGCGGTGGCGCTGAGTGGGCATCAAGTCTCTGGCAGTGAGTTTGGTTTTAATTCTCACTGCTAAATCACTTCAAAGATCCTGCAGGGTTTCAGACAATGTGGCTTACCTCCTTTTCAACCGCAATCTCTTCCGGTACTGTGGGATGAGGGGATTTCGAAGAAGACTTCATTTATGTCATTTATTGCAAAAAGGAATAGAAGTGCGTAACTGTGTCTTTTGTATGCACGTTTCTTAACATTCAGTAAGACTGCCAGAGAACAAGCTCCTGATTAGTAGAAGGAATTGTGTCTTAGGAGAAACGTGTTCCCTCAGGCGAAGAAGACAAAGCGATTGTAGCAAACCCTGTGTGTGTTTAAATAAATGCACACGGATGTTCGTGGCAGCATTTTTCAGGATGGCCCAAACTTGAAACTGTCCAACTGTCCATCACCTGGTGAGCAGATAGACAGATGGTGGCACGTCCATATAACAGAGTGCTCTTCAGGCATAAAAAGAAACAACTGATATTCACATTTTTGTTGAACTTCAAAACATTATGCTTGGCGAGATAAAAATAACTGCCTTTCGTAGAATGCCATTTGTACGTATTTTCTAAAGGAGGCAAAGCTATGGACAAAAGCGAGCAGTTTGCTCTGAACCGGGCTCATTTTGGTTCTTGGGTGCTGACTTGAGCTCATCTGGAGCCCAGCCGCTGGAGTGGTTACATATTGGGCTGCCAGGAGCAGTCAGCAGTTCATAACCAGCAGCCACTCTGGGGAGAAAAGGTGGGACTTTCGACGCCTGCAAAGGATTTCAGTCTCGGGAACCACCAGCAGCGTTCTGCTGAGCCCTGCAGGGTTGGCGTCTACTCAGGAGGGGTGGTGAATTTGTGCTTTTGAGAGTAGAATGAACACAGAGGGTTTGCTTGGCTATATACTTCATGGAAGTAGATTGTCATATCTTTCTTCTAAGGAGTATCTGGTCCAAGCTTTTGGTTAATAGAAAGAGCAGTTGAATGTAAATTGGCGTGAAGGATCTTCTTAAGGTGAAGGAAGCATTTTTAAACTGGATTAGTTGTGTACAACTGTGTCAATTGACTGAAAAGTTCAGACCTTACACTTACAATGGGTAGATGGCCAAAACCCAAGCACCAAGGACGTGGAGGGTCGGGCGGTAGATCCTTTTAGAGGGGTATGAGGCTTCCGGTTCCCCCAGTGCAGGCCACGCCCTCCTGCAGCATGAACTCCTAGGTCCACTGCACTCACTTTGTCACTTGACTGATCCCTGAGATCTCTCCTCTATCCCAAAGAAGCAAGGGTCCCTTCCTGAACTTCACCATGTGCTCTCACTTTGTAGATGCACTTCAAACAGCAGATCTGAAATCTTCCCAATGTTTTTGAAATGTGGCATTATTTATTTAGAAATGGCATTTTTCTATTTCTTCTCTAGGAGCAGTGTGATTGAGTTGTCAAGGTATGGATTTGAATGTGTGTGTAATATGGGGGGTATAAAACTTATGCATTGGCATTTAGAAATAATAGTGCAGTCTTATGGCGTTATTTGTTGGAGTTTATGTTGAGGAAACTAAGGTTCAGAGAATTCTTATAATCTGTTCAAGGTCACCTAATTACATATAGTTTTATATCATTATTATTGTTCCAAAGCGTAGATTTTTGTGCTTACTGAAAAGAAAGAAGCACCAGGATGTCTTACAAAATCTGAAGACTACCACGGGGAGTGGGGTGGGGTAGAGTGGGGGGGTGGTGGGAAATGTTTTTAGGTTTTATAAAGATTAAAGAGCCTTGTGGTTTTCTTTTGGGATTTGATTGGATGTCTCTGGCGTTTGGCTAGAGATTTAGAAAAGAACTGAAGAACTCTTAGAGCAGCTGCTCAAATCACTCATCTGCAGCCTATTTCTTTCCCTTTTTCTTTTTAAGGCTGAGAAGGGTTGTTTGTTGACTTTGAGAAGTTGCAGTTCAAACATAGATAAGTGGATTTTGTTTGGTGCTTTGGCCTTGTCTATAAGAAGAGCTTTAGGCTCCAGGGGGAGACATGCATGTTTAAATATGTATGTTAGAATACAACTTTAAGGAATCGTATACAATCTTAACCTTTCATCTTCACTGTTGAACTAGCCAGAGCCCTCATTGCTTCGGGATGAAGGATGAGGTACTCACTGTTCACCTTTGCACTGACCAGAGACATGAGGCTGTAAAGTCACATGAAGCATCCCTGTGACTATTCAGAAATAACACACAGGCGTTGAGATGTCTACCACTGAACAACAAGTTATATTTTCCTTCCTCTGCATATCATGCTTTTGTCATTACCCAGCGGGCACAGGAGGGGCCCAAGGTCAAGGCAGAGGCCACATCCTGGTGGCCGGAGCTGGGGACCCACCCTGCAGATGGATTGCATTTTGCTAGGGCTTTCAAGTGTTCAAAGAAATTGTTTTTCTGAATTATGTAGACAGTGTTTCGCAATCTGGAGAATTCATACAAGCACCTAGAGCTCCTGCTCCTTGTGAAGAAGCGGACACTGGCCACAATGGACCTCAGTTCTGCTGGATTTTAACATGCCCTGGGGTTCACCTTCTGCCATAAGGACAGGAGACTGAATGTCTCTCTCATCAAAGTGGCTGCGGGGGTGTTTAAATTTGTGATCCTGCAGACTGAATTCTGACTCTCTAGATGGGGACTCCTTCAACGTGGCTGCTTGTCTTGGGAGGCAGGCAATAAACATCAGGCATTTGTTTGGTGAAGATCAAGGCCCCTTTGGACTGTTGACGTTAGAAGTTTTAACATTCACTTCATCAGTCTTAATGGAGCAGATTTTTGTCCTTAAATTAGAATTTTGGAAAACATCAAAAGGACTATTCACAGCTAAACCTAGGGTACCTGTAAGAATACAGTTGATATTTACATACAATTTTATATATGTATATACACATGCATATGCATATATATAATAAGCTGTATTGACATACTGGTATGCTTTGAGCTACAAGTTTAGCAGCTCAAAACCGCCAGCGGTTCTTCAGGGGAAGATGAGACTTTCTATTCCCATAAAGAGTTACAGTCTTGGAAACTCACGGAGGCAGCTCTACCCTGATCTACAGGGTCGCCTGCATCAGAATTGAATTGATGGCAGTGAGTTTAGGATCTTTTGTATTATGTACATAGATGGATATGTGTGTGACGATAAAATAATGAAAGCTCCTTCTCTTGAGTGGTTTGTAAGCTGATTCAAAGGTTAATATTTTTTTTATCTTCCCCTAGAGGTTCAATAATACTTGAGAGTTGGCCTTGTGTTCTGTCAGATGCCAGACACTCCTTATCCTCAGCTCTCAGGATACCCTCTGTGAGGCTGTAGTATGCAGGGAGGCTGCCATTTTATTTTATTGATATGCTTTTGTTCCTCTTCCCCACTCTACAAGATTATGAGACCTTAAGGGACCAGGCATTCTTTTAATCCTTTTTGTTTTCCTAAGGCTGTGGTTTACACAGTCAGAGGGCAAAAGACTACACCGAAGTTAATAATAATAAACTCCCTATCATCCAGTTGATAGTGACTCATACTGACTCTAAAACCTTTGGGCTTCTGCATGGAGATCCTACAGGACAAGGGGCAGTTGCCCCTTTGGGTTTCTGAGACTTTAAATCTTTATGGAATCCTCACAGTGACTGCTGGGTTGGAAAGGCTGCCTTTGTGGTTAGCGGTTCAGTGCAACCCTCTGTATGGCAGAATCAGTATGCATAGACAGCAGTCTGAATGAACTCTTTTCAAGTGGACCACCCTCACTTCCTGTCTGTGAAATATTCATTCTCATGTTTCTATATTTGCATATACCCATGTAATCAAATTGAACTAAAAATTCATTGGAGCTTGGAAGCACCTTCTTGGTTACTGGAGTAAGCCCTGGGTGCAGGCTCACTTGAAAACAACTGCTTTCCTCTGAACTGGCCAGAAGACTTTACCACTTGTGATTTTTCCAAAGCATGGCAAAGGATTTGCAAAAGTAATAAATTCAAAGATGGAAAAAAATCCCCCCCAAAACCCACGGAGAATTATAGTCTACTGTTTGTAGTAGTACAGTTTGTAGCAAAGTCAAAATGTAAAGCTTATCAAACTACGTCAGAATGCATCCAGGTATTTGAGATTTGCTAAGCTCTGCTGGCACAGAGAGTTGAATCTGGGGCTGATGACCAAGGTTGGGGGTTCAAAAACCACAGTTGCTCTGAGGGACGAAAATGAGTTTCCATTAAGACATACAGCCTCAGAAATCCCACAGATCCATTCTGCTCTGTCAAGTAGTCTTGATGAAAGTCAGAATAGAGGCATTGGTAACCAAGACCAGGAGTCATGTTGGTTCTAGTAGGTTGCTTTTTTTTTTTTTAAGTTATTTGTTTGAAGCCAACGTGCTACTTTGGGGGAACAAAACCCTTGCAATCTATGTTAAAATAGCATCCAGAATGTCCTGTGCAGGGAATTCTGACTACTCCTTAGAAAAGGCTTAAGGAGTCCTGTCTAACACAATAGGTTAGACGTTGGACTGCTAACTGCTGAATCGGTGGTTGGTTCAACTCACCAATCACTCACAGGAAAAAAGATGAGGCTTTGCACTCTCTTAAAGATTTATGTCCTCAGAAACCTACAGGGGTGTTTCCAGCATGTCCTCCAGGGTCACTGTGAGTCAGAATCACCTGATGGTAGGAGTTTGGGGAGTGTAGAAAGGGCTTCTTGCACTATGCAGCAGGGGGTAGGAGGGACCCTTTAAACCTGACTCTCCAGCAAAGGAGGCTCAATAATGATTTACATCCGTCTGTTGGTCTGATCCTGGTCCACACAGAGGAGGACCTGGTGGTGTCCCCCAGTGCTCTGGAACTATGAAGGAGACTGAAACCTGCATGGCAGATGGAGACAAGGCCTCTCCCACTCTCACCCCTAGCCCCAAGCAGAGCGGCAGGAGCTCCCAGCATCCTAGGGGCCTGACCTCACATCCTCTCTGTAAGGTGCCCAGCCTGCAGACTGCCTGGTCCTCCAGGGGCAAGACATGGGACTTAGAAACGGATGATCATGGCAAAGAGTGAGATTTCCTAAGTGTCTTTTTAAAATTCATCTTTGTCAAGTGCACATCCTTAGTCAGTTATACACGTGGTTTAAATGACTCCTGACTCCTAAGTCAAAATTTACCTCGCATTTACATTGCCGTGGACAGGGTAAAAGTGTTGCCCAAAGGGTTTGTTTCCAAGACTGGACCTCTCTCTTTCTCTCTTTTTAAAATCATTTTATTGGGGGCTCATACAACTCTTATCACAACTCATGCATCCATTGTAAGCAAAAGCACATTTGTACATCTGTTGTCCTCATCATTCTCAAAACATTTTTTTCTACTTAAGCCCTTGGTATTAGCTCCTCATTCCCCACCCCCACCCCCGCCTCCCTCCCTACTTCTCCCTCCCTGAAGGCTGGATCTCTTGAAGAGAGAAGACAGCCCCTTCTTTCTCCCCCTGGAACTTGAACCAGAACGCAACCAGGGCTCCTAGTCTTTTCTTAGAAGCTAAAACCTGTCTTGCTGCCATCTGGATTCCTTTTCTCACAAGAGATGTGTTTCTCTGAAAAATCACTGTGTAATAAAAGGTTTCCTTTAAAAACGAAGAGCAAGAAAGAAAGAGCGAGAAAGCTAATGTTCTATACAGCGGTTTTATTCTTCACATGGTCATGCCAAGGAACAACTCTGACCGCTAACAAGGTCAGTCAACTACGGGATGGAGCGACACTCCCGCACTTCCCACATGGCAAGTCAGAGAGAACGGAAGAGTAAGAATAGCAGATCATCAAAACCAGGAACAGTCAAGTCGCTGTCTCTAAGCGACTCCATGAGTGTCAAGATTGAACTGTGCCCCTTAGGCGAGTCAGTTTTGTTTTTCACCAGAGACACCCATGGGTGGGCTTGAACTACCAACCTTCTCTTTGGCAGTGACAAGATCTCCACAACCACACAAAACCGTGAAGAACGAAAGATTCTGTGTGTGTGTGTGTGTGTGTGTGTGTGTGAGCATCATCATATATTTTGGGCAGACTCTTCCTTTCAGGACAAGGTAAGGAATTGGTGAAGCAATGTGCCAAAGAAATGCTTGTTTCTACGTAGGAAAAATGAAAACTGCCTTTCCCCATGCATGAGCCTACGGCTCTTTTCCATCTCTGTCCACACGGACCGTCTTGTCCCAACACTCCACCCGGACGGGTCTCCAGCCTCCTCGGAGCTGGGCGCCCATCGGCGGCGGCATCCTTGCCCTCTCCTCCTCCTCCACGTCCCCGCTCTATTTTGGGGCCCCATGATCTCATGCCCTCTGCAGACCACACTCTGCTTCCCAGACCAGGCCAGCCCGCGCTGCGAGGCCGAGCCGGGCGATTCCTGCAAGTGTGCGTCCCGCCGCGCGCGGGCGCGGGAAGGGGAAGGCTTTGGGTAGAGTCAAGACACGCCCACGACAAGGACCAAAATAACCCACACGCTGAGTGCCCGAAATCAGACAGGAAGCCAAATAATCCGGGGCGTTGGATGGCTCTCCCCTCACTTTTGCGCTGGGCGGAGGAACCCACCCGAGCCAAGGGTCTGGCCGGGAGGGCGGGGCGGCCACGGGGCGGGGCGGGGCGGGGCGCCGCGGAGCCTATAAAAGGCGGCTGTGGCCGCGAAGCCGGAGCGCAGGGCCACGATGCAGCGCGACGGGTACGCGGGGGGCGGGGGCCGCGGGGGCAGCGGCGGCGGCGAGAGCCGGCAGGGCGCCCGGGAGGGCTCAGCGGGCAACGGCCGCGACGCCAGCCGCAGCCACGCCGCCGAGGGCCCCGGCGACCCGCCAGCGGCCGTGTCCTTGCTGGCCCCCATGGACCTGGGGGAGGAACCGCTGGAGAAGGCGGCGCGCGCCCGCCCCGTGAAGGACCCCAACACCTACAAAGTGCTCTCGCTGGTAGGTCGGGCCGGCCGGGCGCTCGGGGAGGGCGCGAGACGGCGGCCTCCTCCTGCCGCTGGCAGCGCGGGGTCAGCACCGGGTCCCCGGAGAGAGGCAGGCTTTTCTTCCGCTTCGCCCGAGCGCGCCCCGCTGCGGGTTTCCGCGCGTGCCGGTCACCACCACCACGCCTTCTGCTTATCCCAGCGGCAGTTCACCCCCTTTCGCCTTATGGTTTGTCGGAAAAGAGAATGTTACAAAATTGTAATCTTTAGAAATTCACCTTTCGGCTTTTTTCCCTTCTCAAGAGTGGAGGAGTTTTCGCAGGAAATCTGATCAGCCCGAAAGATGTTGGTGTAGGTTATTGCAACGTGGTTTGCGCCCTTTGGGGTGACTCTGTTCACCATTGAACACTGTTTTCTTGGGGTTTGTTTAGGAATTTCCTCGAAGTTATTCAGAAATTTCAGCCATGTTCGCTTCATGTGAAGGGGAAAAAGCGTTTGATTCCTTACCCGTTTTTTTTTACCCGTGGGCTACAGGGTTTTTTTGTTGCTAACAAGACTGATGATTGTAAAATGGGGACAACTGCAACCCACGACAATGCATTGGAATACATTTAGAACTGCGAGAAGCGCCTTAGATAGCAACCGCCAAGACTAAAGACAGCCTTGAGTCTACCTCCACCCAATGCAGCCTCCCCCAAGCCCCAACCAAACTCCCTGCCATTGGGTGGATGATGACTCATGGCTACCTTATAGGACACAGAACTGTTCCTGTGAGTTCTCAAGACTTAACTATTTAAGTTTTTGCCCCGTTTTTTCACCCTTTGAGTGACTGCTGATTTTGAACTGCCTACCTAGTAGATCACAGCCCCAAGCATAAGCACTATTTCACCAGGACTCTTTAATGTTTTATTCCACCAGAAAATGAAGCCCACTGCCATTGACTCTATTTCAACTCATGTGAGCTGTAGGTCAGGGAGACCGTCACTCTTTACAGGAGAAGAAAGCCTGGCTGTCTCCCTACCATCAGGTGGTGGTTTGGAAATGCCCATCTTGTGGTTAGCAGGCCCTAGGTGACCTTATAACACCTCCAAACTAAGCCTAGGGATCAACTGGCCCAACCCCCATCATATGAATATCCCAGGAGACTTTTTGCATCATCTATCACTTTATTGAGTATAGAACGCATATTATCTATGAGAACTCAATTCCTTTCTAGTTTTTGAATTTTTGAATTTCTTTCCCTTTTTCCCCTTTTTTCCCTTTTTAGTTTTTGTCTGGATTTTTCTGTCCCCTTTTTGCAACATGATCACTTAATCATTAAGTTGGTACCTTCTAGTGTTTAGAGCAGGGGTGCTCAGTATGTCGACTGTGATTGACTAGTCGATCACAAATGCACTGTGGGTGGATCGCATGGCATTCAAAAAAGAGGTGTAAGCCTATCATCAATCCTGTCACAATAAGTAAGATAGGCTTACACCTCTTTCTTGAATGCCATGCGATCCACCCACAGTGCATTTGCCATCTCCTAGCACATCGCCATCGACATATTGAGCACCCCAGGTGTAGAGTACCTACAGACACTTCATGAGGTATCCAGCAATCGTACATCAGATCTGCGTGTAACTCCAGGGCAATGCCATTTCTGAAAATGGTTATTGCCTGGAGACGTATCCCAGCTGCTAAATTCAGTTTTCATATCATCCCCATTTGGGTGCCTTGAGATCATCCATAAATAATCAACGAAGTGTGCCTTTGGTTTAAGCTTTCCTTTTGACAGTTGTAATCTTGGTGAAAAACATTCAGTTCAATTTTGGTTAGGTACATATGGAAATTCCACATAGAAATACCTTGAGACTGATGGCTGCAGGTAGGGAAACCATGAATTTTTTTTTTAATACTTCCAATAAATTCAGGATCTTTGTTGATGCTATAACAAAAATACTGCACGTAGCTCAAATGTATTCACTCAAACTTTAGGCAGTGAGAAGTCTGAATTCAGAGTGCTGGCTCTAGAGGAAGGCTTTCCCTCTTTGTAATCTCTGAAGAAAGGTCCTTGTCTATTTTCAAAATCTGGGTCCACAGCCCTTCCTTGGAGATCCCCATGTGCCTTGGCATCAGTCTTTCCCTCTTCTAGGTCTAGAAGGTTCTCAGCACAGGCATTCTGGGTCCAAAGGACATGCTCTGCTTCTGATCAGTCCTGCTTGGTGGGATTAGGTCCCCACTTCTCTGACTCCTTCATTCTCTTTGTAGCTAAAGGGACCACACCTGGTGGGAACTCCGCGTGCATCACATCAGGACTGTGATCTGAGGAAGGGGATGCATGCCACCTTAATCTCCTTATAACTGGCTGATCACATCATACGGGAAGGATGACATCATCACACAATCAAAAACCATTGAGGAACACGGTCCAGGCAAATTGACAGATAATTTGTAGGGGGGTAGAGGGGGTGGAGGCGGGGGTGGGGATGGGGCGGCAGATGGGCATAATTCAATCCTAGGTCTAGGGTTTTTTGTTTTTTTGCTTTTTTTTTTGTTTTTTTGCTGCAATAGCCTATACTGAATTGGAAAGAATGATTACCTTCCTTACGTCTTTTGATGGACTATTGTAGGACATTAATACACAAGTAGACACCAGAAGCTCAATGATTTAATGATTGAACTGAGGGTGAAGCTCTCCCTCTTCTTCATTCTTTGTTCCCTGTTTCAGTATACTCTTTCCCCCAGGCCAACCCCAAAGCAGTGCTTCCAAAAGGAAACATCTGGAGAACGAACCTAACAATTGTCATCAAAGAGTCTGGAACATGTCTTTTTGAGCGGACTGGCAATTATAGGATTTCTTTTTCAGGTGAAACATCAGCAGCTTTTCATAAAGCCAAAGCAGTGGATTGGACTAATTGCCTCTGTGGAATGGGATTAGATAGAGCAGGGTCATTACTGAGATCCCAGCACACAGGTTCCTACCCCACTCTCCCTCACCTCCACCCTGGAAAAATATGTAAAGATTCAATCTACCTGAGTTGTCTTGCACACGTTGTCCCCCAGATCATTGGAAATGTGATGACAGCTGAATTTTATTTATCTTTTTTTCCTGAAATATTCTCACGCAAGCCTAATTGGCATCGGTATGTGAGTGTAGAGGAAGATGAGAAGACCTCCCCTGTCCTTAACTCTCCGCTGTGTGGTGTTTCATCGTAGCGGAAGAACAGCACACTGTGTTCTAGAGCCCGTTGGTCCTGGGCCCTGTACATGTTCTTGCCTAGGGATAACTGGGATGTGGAAAATACCCATTTAAAATGCTGTGTTTCAGTAGATATGTACAGTACAGGGCACCTTTCCAATTCAGGTTTTGAAATTTAGACTTTCACTGAAGTTGGACTTGCCAATTTATTTGAAATACTCTTCTTGTTCCCTGGAAGCGTTTAAAAGGTACGGGTCATTTTCAACCACATTCTAGGTCAGTCCTCTCAATAGTGCTGTCTGCTGTATTTCTGAACACATCTACCTTTGTGTAAGGCGTTTTGGGGATGGAGAAGGAGTTGTGGCTACTGAAGTCAACCACAAGCTTTGGGTGAAAGTACTCTTGGAAAATAGCAAAAGTTGGCCTGATAGACATGAAATTTTGGTGTGATATGAAGTTGCTCCCTGCTTAGCTGGCTTCTCGTTCTTTCCTCTGACAACCCATAATCTTATTTTGAAAGCCCTCTGCCCTTTAACAGACTTGGAACAGACCTTGCTGTTTGATTTAAAAACGTTACTATCTGTTTGGTCATACTTAAGCATTTTATTTCAAAATAGAGGAGCATAGAAACCAGAGAAGTCTTTTGTTTCTTCCTAAAGTATTTTTTACCAGGTTCTAATAAAACAGTTCTGGGAAGCTAGGAGTCGTCATCGACTTGATGGGAAAGAGTTAGTTTTATTTGTTTTGGAAGTACTGTTAACTGATGGACCTGGGTAAGAATGTAGCTTCAGTAGAATGAATAATCAGTGGTTGAACCCACCATCAGCTCTATAAGCTAACGATACTGAATCAGCTTCTATAAAGATTTACAGCCATGGTAACCCTATGGGGTGAGTGTGTTCTATTATCTAGAGTCACTGTGGGTTGGAATCAACTTGACAGGAGCACGTGTGGGTTTGGGTTTTGTGTGTGTGTGTGTGTGTGTGTGTGTGCGCGCGCGCGCGTACGGAGGTGGGTGGGTTGGGGCAAGGTGCAAAGTGCTCTTCTGGTCAGGCCTGGGCATAATCCAGTGCCTGATACATAGTGCCAGCTGTTGGCCAAACAAAGGAATGGACCGCATTTTCCCTTACATTGAGTTGTGCTTTGGCTTGGAAAAATGCAAGGATGAGAAGACCGAATCCCAAACTGTGGAGTTGTATGACCAGGTGCAGGTTAGGGATACAAATGTGAAATTACAGTGAGAGATAATATTTGACTAGACAGTCTAAGAAAAGTTCAAAATTGAGGTATACTTTTATTTGAGCATGTTGTCAGATGTCATTGAGTTGGTTCTAACCCATAGTGAACTTATTATGCACAAAAGAATGAAATACTGCCTAGGTCTGGGCCGCCTTCCCGCTAGTTCCTATGCTTCAGTCCATTGTTGCAGCTATGGTGTCAATCCATCTCCTTGAGGGCCTTGCTTTTTCCCCCACTACCCCTCCACTATGCCAAGTCTCCTCTCCAGGGACGAATCTCTCCTGACAACATATCCAAATTAGACAGAGTCCCTTCCTCGCCTCTGAGGAGCACTCTGGCTGTACTTCTTCCAAGCAAGATTTGTTTGTTCTTTTGGCAGTCCATGGCATGTCCAATTCTTCAATTCAATGCGCCCATTCTTCCTGTGTCATGCTTTTTCAATGTCCAACTTCTTTTTTTTTCCTTCAGTGTCCAACTTCTACATGCATATCAGGCATTTGAAAATATGGCTTGGGCCTGGTGCCACCTTAACCCTCAAAGTTATATCCATACTTTTCAATACTCACCAGAGATCTTGGGCAACAGATTTACCTAATGCAAATAGCCATTGTATCTCTTAACTGTTGCTTCAAGAGCATTGGTTGTAGGTCCAAGCGAGACAAAATCCTTACCACTTCTCTCCATTTATCATGATGTTTGTTACCTATTGGTCCAGTTGTGAGAATTTGGGTGTTCTGGGTAATCCATACTGATCAAAGGCTGCAGTCCTTGATCTGCATTGGCAAGCCCCTCAAGTCCTCCTCACCTTCAACAGGCAAGGTTGTGTCATTTGTGTATCACAGGTTGTTTGTAAACCTTCCTCCAATCCTGATACTGCATGCTTATTCATATAAGCCATCTTCTTTGGTGTTCTGCTCAGCACAGAGACTGAATAAATATGATGAGGGGAACAGCCCTGTTGTACACCTTTCCTGATTTTAAACCTGATTTTAAACACTTGGTGTGTTCTCACAACTACCCTTTGATCCATGTACAAGTTCTGCATGAGCATAATGAAGAATTCTGAAACTCCCATTCTTCTTGAGGTTATCTTCCATAGTTTGTTGTGACTGACACAGTCGAATGCCTTTGCAAAGTCAATGAAACAAAAGTAAATATCTTTCTGGGACTCTCTGCTTTCAGTAAATATTTGTCTGACATAGCAATGACATCTCTTTGTCTACGTCCCTTTCTTAATCTGAATCCAGCCTGAACCTCTGGTAGATCCCTTTCAATATACTGCTGCAATCGTTGGATGATCTACAAAATTTTACTTTCATGGGATAGCAAGGGTACTGTTCTATAATCTATAGTATTCTGTTAGGTCAAGTTTTTTGAATGGACATATATAAGAATCTCTTCCAGTCAGTTGACCCAATAGCTGTCTCCCAAATATCCCAGCATAGATGCGTGAGTGCTTCTGGTGCATAAAAAGGTGCAAGAGGTCATGAATGACTGCAAAACATTCCCAACGAAGGACAGCAAGCCTTAGTAAAGGCCAGGCAAGACCTCTGTGATGGCCCGCATTCATCATGAGTCTGGCTCCTGGGGACACTGAGTGTTTCTGAGGCTAGCCAGTGAATACAAGCAGGGGTGGAGCCACTTGAGCATCAACAGTTCCAGTGAGGCCATCCTGCAGGTGCACATGAGCATCTCCCACACCTCCCCAAGTCCCCTTATGCTCGCACATGCCAAACTTAACCCCTGTGACTACTGTTTGCTCTTCTTCTGCCTTCTGTTAAAGTAAACCCTCCCCCAGCAGTGGGCCTTTGGGTGGCCAGGAAAGCTCAAAGAGTTCCCACTGAGCGGGACAGCAAAATGGTAACCCTGTACCCTGTCAAAGATGGAATTCTTGAGGGACCAGGAAGAACAAAGCAGCCCCACCAAGTTTCCACTCCCACGATTTTCTTTCCATGCCTCTGGTCATGCTCTGTCTTTTCTTGCTCTCCCTATTTACATCGCAGCAATTTCCACCCTGGGCACTTTCCTTCTCAGACAGTCATTCTTTTATTACCTTCTTTTCTTTCTCTTATGCTGATTCAGTGAATTCTGGACATTGAGTTTGGCCTCCTGCTCTGGTGGTGCCAGAGATATGCACTTGGCTGTTGTCTGAAAGTGGAGGGATTTGAACCTACCCAGCTGATCTGGTGAACTGTTGCTGCAAAGGTGACAGTGTAGAGACATTCCCCCCCCACCCCCCCGAGGGGGCGCAGGGTGGGGGGAGCTCTGTCATTTGGGTGGCTGTGAACCAGAGTCATTTGATGGCACACAAAATCCAGGAGCCTCCTTGCTTTTAGAAGAACCAGTAGTGTCATAAAAGACCGTGTGCGGGCTGAGCCCTGGTGGTGTAGTGATTGTGTGTGGAACTGTGGCCCACTGGGTTGGAGGTTCAAATCCAGCAGCAAGGCTGGACCTCCTACTCCCACCACCAGAAGGCAGTGATGCGCCGCCCCCCCCCCAAAAAAAAAAGACCGTGTGCATTTTGTACAATAAATATTTACCATCTGGGATAATCTTTCCAAAAATTTTTAATCTAAAAGCTACTCATATTCTTTCATTTAAACCCCTACCCCATCCCATCAGATAAAAAAAATAAAATAAAAACGGATTTGTATTCAAATTATTTTTTTAACTTGGAAATATCATTGATTTAGGAAAAAAATTGCAGATGCACTTCATCCATTTCATGGGTTTTGTGCACAAGTCAGACAGCTTAATTGCTATTCGTGACATTTTTTTTTTCTTTTGCCAGCGGGGTAGGGATTTCAAGTTCCAGATGATTTTGGAACAAATAGGTCTTTGAATCACAGCTTGTTGTTAAGTGATTTGACTTTTCTTAACATAATCATGTCTTCATCAATCATAAAATACTCCCCAAACATTAAACAAAACAAGAGATCTTTTAGTGGATTGGCTCAAGGCTGAACAGCAATTATTCTTCTAAACCAAAATCTGACAGCTTGAGAACTGACCATTCAGAATGTTCACTCAATGTGAACACCTTTTGCATCCCAGACAAGCTGAATTATACATCCAGCGAAGAGAGCATGGATGTGTGACACGGAGTTAAGTTAGGAGGACTATTTGAACGAGTGACCAGAATGTTCAATGAAATATTACCTTGCATATTCCATCCCCGGAGTAGCAATTATCTGAAGCTTCAGAGAAAGAATGAAGACAGCACCTAACATGTCTTTCAGATTATGTTCCCCTTCAGTTTTCAGGAGAATGGCTGGAAAAAGGATTTGATGAAAGCTTAGCTAACTGGAACTAGTCACAGAGCACTTTGCATTTTTCAAAAGCATTTTCTCACATATCTCTTTCTGAACTACTCTGAAGTAGGATAGTGTGGTTAACATTCTTTCATCAGTCAAGGAGGAAACAAGCTCAGAGGGGTTCAGTCAAGCTCCTCAAACCTGTGTGTACAACAGGTCTTAAAGCCATCGAGACCTGGCCAGGATTGGACAGGCGCCCTGTGGGTAAGTGTTCATCTGTTTTTGCAGAAGTTCAGGCATTGAACCAGCAGCTGCTCTGTAGAAAAAAGATATGGCAATGTGCTTCTGAGGACATTGTGTGGGGGCTGCATCTGACCCCCGACTTCCAAGGCTGATGGACTAGTACTCAGGGGCCAAACATGCCTCTCTCCCCTCCATCCTTGTGAACCCCATTCTAACCCTAGTGGTCCCTCCCACTGTCCTCGCTACATTTCAGCTGGGTTTGAACATTTATTGCTGTGGACCTACAGAACTTAAAGAACATGCTTATGATGATGGGGTTTGTTAGGGAGGTGAACAGGTTACACTTCTGGTGAGAAACGGTCAGGATTCAGTTGCTCAGTCAGGACACTTCCCTGCTGTGCTCTAATGCAGGCCTCTCTTGGGCCCCTGCTTCTGGGCATGCACTCTGCTCTGTTCAGACTCTTTAGGGCTGCCAGTAAATGTCCAAAGGACATACATTTGTGCTATAAGATTTAACCTGAAGGCACTCAATTCTCCGGGTCTATGGGTCAATAAATTCAGCTTTCCCAATTAAGTGTCTGGGAGCACCCCACTCCACAAGCCACCCTTCTGCCCCAAAGCCCTTGCTCTGTGGCTGGGAACTCTACTACTCATTTTCCTAGTTTCTCTGTTTGTGTTTCTCTGCTGCTCTTCTGGTGTCAAAGCTCTCTCCTGGATAAAAAAAAAAAAAAAAAAAAAAAGAGAGAGAGTAGGATTCTTTGGGTCCAAAGTACATGCTTGTTTTCTGGCTGCTCTTTCACTATTAGTGAAACTTTCTACCTCCTATTTCTGAGATAGTTCATTTTATACCCAGCAGGATGGCAATGCCAATTAGCAATGTTAACAACGATTCGTACCTCTATTATAATCCAACCAGTTTTCCCTTCAACTCTTTCCCTAACCTATCAGGAAAATGAAGGTTGTTTGTTGGGAATAACAAAGGCTCTGGCTAGAAGAGGTATTTTCAATAATTCAGTCTATTGTAGCATCTGTAAAGGGTCCAGTCTCAGAATTCTTATTGGTCATTCTACCACGGCAAAGAGGGTCGTTATAATTTGGAACCCATGTGGTGACAATGGGCTTGTATTTAATCCAGGAATTATAATTTAAGAGATGTAGAGTTGATTCCAAATAACTTACATTGTTAGCAAGTGTCTCAAGTCACTCAGATATAGTTGGTTTAGTTACTTCATGTAGAGAAACAACCATTGTTCCCATCATTAGTGAGTAGTACGCAGCGATAACTCAAATTCGGGATTTTTAGCTTCACATTTTTATTCTGGACCGAAGGCTAATACCATACTATCCCTTTGACATTTCCATGATAACTAATGCTACATTTTGATTCACCAGGCACTTGTGCCACTGGATTTTCATTTCTCCTTTGTCCAATCCAATTAAAATTAAACAAACAAAAATCATACTTGAAAATGTTTCTAGCAAAGTGACATCAAAGAACACTTCCATAGTGGGATGTAATATGTGTTTTGGGATCATTCTGTAATTTCATCTACCTAGTAGAAGTCTAAATATGTACACTTTTTCTATCCAGACTTCCTTTTAACTCTATTAAAAAAAAAAGAAACAATAGTAAAATAGAGATGCATCTTAGGAAGTCCATTTTTGAGTAAATACATTTTTGGCAAGTATACCCAGCCACTCCTCACTTCCTGATAGGGTTGGGTTCCAAAGTTGAGGTCGTTGTGTGAAATTGGAGACCACAGGAGATCACAAAATGAAGGATAGCTAGATCATCATACAAGTATCAAATCAAGTCATTGCATAATTGCTAAATCACTGGACATCAAAGCCCGAGCAAGATGAAACATAACTGTAACCCTCACAGCCAAAGTTACGCTGGCTTTTTGCCTCCTATTCATTGCTATCAGACAGAGGTTGTTAATGGGCGAAACAGTCAGAGAGTAGGTACTGTGCTATTGTTATAGTTGTTAGATAGCAATGAGATGGTTGCTAAGTGGAGTAGAGTATATATATCATTATTGAATTGACTCCTTTCTCACCCTGTTTTAGGATTTTTTGCCCATATTCATTTGGCAAACATTCCACCAGGTTTGGACATACATTGATAAAAACTCTACTGAATTCCACATCCTCATCCCGGGTGCTCACAAACAACCTCCTCGCCTCCTCTTACATGCACCATTTCCATCTGTCAGAAGCCTGCCTGTGCTCTCATTTTTTTCTTATATTTTAGTTGCATTTACTGTTTTATGCCCTGGCTGGTCCATCGCTGCAGTTCCTCTTTGTTCCTCCTAGCTGCGCAAATCTCCTGTCTTTGCAGTTATATCTGATAATATTCAGATGGTATTTGTAACTCAGCCATGTAGCTACAGGCTGTCACTGTAGATTCTCTCTGCATCACATTTCAATAGAGCGCTTTAATTCCGAATTGCCACTGCAGCCTCTCCGCCAGCAACCCTGTACTTGACATACAACCTAAACAAAGGGCTCGGCGTTTTATCACCTGGTGTTGAATCAGGCTAAGTGTTCTTGGCACAGAGTTTATTCTGTAATACTTCATTGTTTAAATACTTTGGCTTCTTGCAAACATTTACTTAGTGTCATTTAGATTAGAATCGCACAGAGACTAGGAAACAGGTATATGAAATATCTTCAAATAGGAACAGAGTGGGTTGAGGAACAGTGTGAATAGACTACATTACACTTATCTTGGGTTATAGTACAAAGTAACCTGACTTATTTTATGCTGTGTACTTACATATCTCTCATACACTCAAGGGAAGTAAAAAGAAGAATGTTGACATATAAATAAATTTAGACAAGTGCCATCTCTTGCAGCCTTTCAAAGAAAAAAGTGAAACATTAACTTTTCTGGAACTATTTAGGCAAAGGCCTTGATTATACAAAGAGCCCTAATGCTAGAGTCACAAGAATTACTTGCTGTGTGACCTTTAAAGAGTCACTTTATTTTTGTAGGTTTTTTACTTTTTCTTACTCATGATGTGAGTGAGGTTGGTAAGTTGGTTTTAGATAAAATCAACTGCCAACTGCCATTGAGTCAACTGCAATCACAGCAACCCTATGGGATAAGAAGGGTAGAACTGTCTCAGAACTGCCTCTGTGGGCTGCCAAGACTGTAACTCTGTATGGAAGTAGGAAGCCGTGTCTTTCAGCCAGCGGAGTGGCTAGTGATTTTGAACTGCTGACTTTAGTAACCAGCAGCCTCTAGTGTAACCAGGAGGCCACCAAGGAACTCTATTTGTTTAGATAGTTCACAATATTCCCTCTTATTATAAAAATATGGCACGTAACAGAAAACCGAAGAAGTGCAAAGAAGAAAATAAAAAAGACTTTTTTTTTTTTTTAGAAAAAAGAGTTTTTAAAATCATATTATCTACTATTTGTATTTGGTTTATTTCTTTGTAAGACTTTTCGCTCTCCTTTCATTTTTTAGCAAAATGGCATCATACTGATACTGTGGTCTATATCCAGGAGTCTTTGGGAGATGCCCCTCTTGACTTTAGAAGTTTGAGCCCACCCAGAGGCACCTTGGTAGAGAGGCTAGGTAATCTTCTTCCAGAAAATTAGCCATTGAAAGCCCTGTGGAGACACACACACACACACACACACACACACACACACACACGGTCATTATGAATTTTCCTCTACTCAACAGCAGTTGATCTATGTCTTTCCTTTGGTGGGGAGGGAGCCAAATGTTTTGCTTCTTCTGTTTTCCCATTTGGCATGCCCTTTGATGACACTCCTGCCTTGAGAGGTTTTGCCATAGTCCTAAACAATGGCACCACTATTGCCAACAGTTCTGTGGACTTTGCCTCACTGTCATTTTTTCAAAGACTTCCAGCCCTCCAGGTATCTTTGTGTCATTGATCTTAATCAGGTTAATTTAGTGTTGAGCTCACAAGACCCCCAGTAACTGAGCATATGTAAATTCATCACAATTGAGAATAAGCCCACAAAGAGGGGGCTGGACCTTTTCTGAGGCTTTGGCAGCAGATTGCTGATGGAGTGGTCATGATTGTATGGACGTCCCCACTGCAGTGGGAACAGAGAAAGAGCCACTTTGTCTTTTCTTCAGAATGAATATACCATGATAAGATTTTGCCATTGTTGGAGAGCTTTTTATGAAGAATATTTTGAGATTTGTATTGCTGTATCCTTTCTCTGAGAAGCTGTTGTGGAAACCACCCCTACTTGTACTTTGTCATAATCAGTCCCCAAGGCTTTATTTTTGTTTTCTGTTTTATTTATCATTTTTCAGCTCCAACTCCATCCTCATATCTAGACCTTTTTCTTACTAGTTTATTCATTTTTTTCCCAAATAGTGATCTCCCAGCACCGTGGTCCTAATGAGAATTTTCCAGTGATGGCATGACGTACAAGGAAAACTGCGTATTGCTAACCCCATCCCTAGGATCCCTGCTGGTCTAGTGGGTTCTGTGTGGGGCTGCTAAGGACAAAGCCAGCAGTTTGAACGCTCCTGTCAAGAAAAAAGAGGCTTCCTGCGCCCATAAAGATTTATAAACCGAGAAACCAAGGGAGTGGTTCTATCTGGCCCGTGGCTTCCTTATGGCCACAAGATAGAGGGCAAACATGCCTCCACCCTTCATCTTTCTTTACGTGTTTTGACACTACCTGTTCCTCCCACAGGACTCTGCTTCTATACTGTCTTTGATATTTCACTGCAGTGGCCATACAGAACTCATAGATAACATCCACAACTAAGAAGTTTCGTAAGGAAGTGAACAAGTCAGGATCAGTAAACACCGAGGATAGCCGTCATGGGCCCACATCGCTGTCTCTGCTCAACCAGCTGCCAAGTCTCTCTCTGGTCCTTAGTCTCTCAGCCATTTGGTACCTTGGCATGTGAGTGTGGGTAGAATAGAGACACAAATCCATAGACATACACCTATGTATATAAGGGAGAGGTTTATATACAAGAGGAATTGAACATTGAGAAAACATCCCAGCCCAGTCCAGTCAAAGGTCATAAGTATGAGATAAGCCCATAAGTCCAATGCCAATCTATAAAGTCCTCTTCAGACTCACGAAGCACATGCAGTGACACCAGGACAATCACAGGATAACCTTCCTCCATTCCTAATGCCATATTCTGCATGCAGTCCAGTTTCTCAGATTACTTGTTCAACATACAAATTGAGTAATATAGCGAAAAGATGTAAACATGGCATACAGATTTTAAATTGTTATATGTATCTCTGTGTTCTGTTCAAAAGATTACTGCTCTAGGGTGCAGAGTCTTGTGTATCCAACAGCTGTAGAAACATCTCAGCTCTGACAGGGGTCTTCCCCATGGCTCCTCCAGTTCCAAGGGCATGGGGGTCTATCAGTGTAGTGCCATGTATCTTGTCAGCTGCAGTATTTCCCAGGGAGTTGCTGGTAGAAAGTTTCCGAGGAAGTGTACTGAGAGAGAGAGAGTGTTTCCGCCTCCAAGAAGGAACTGCCACATTTTCCAGAATTCTCAGAAGAAGGCCATGCCCACACAGATGTCTCATTGGCTCTCTCCAGACTGACAGGGTAGATTCCACCCCTACACGCTTCATCCTCAAATTGACACCAGATTGGGTGACTGCCACATTTGGCTTTTCCTTGGCTTCTGGCCCTGTGGACCAGGAAGCCAGCCCACCCCGTTGCCTCACAGTCTAATGGTCTTAGCATTACTCCTCTGTATGGTCTCATAGTCTCCTTGCCTCAGCCTAGGGCCTCAGCCTGGGCCCTCTGCTCCATCTCATGGTCTTATATTCCCTATGACACAGCCTCTGGTCTCGGCTTCCACCACTTTAGACAGACATTTTGAATGTGTTCCACTTTGATAGTCCTGAGATTTCTCTATCACAGAGATTTCTTTTATATACAGAAGACTGGTTTTAATGGAGGTCTCATTTTTGCCTTTCAGCAGACTATACCCTCAAGGAAACCAAGGGTGGTGACTTAAGTCATATCCTCTAGTGAAGTGGAGAGTAAGAATTTTTCCACATTAATACTGTAACAGAGTCCTCCCTTCAAAAGGCAATTATAACCACAAGGCCAGAATTTATAATACATCTCATAAGGGATTATGACTTGAAGGGCCTTGTTAATTGACTGCATCCCAGTGACTTTTGACACCTCATCTAACTTCTATGTACCTCAGTTTCTCCATTTGTAAAATGGAGGTAAGAGTTACTATGTCATCTATTAGTTGTGAGGGCTAAATCCACGAATACACATAGGCTTTTTAGAAGAGTGTTTACTTATTAGTGTCTAATAGGTGGTGGCTGGTAGCTTATGGGTTTTTATTTCTTGTAATCCACTTAAGAAAAAAACGTATGGTTTTCTATTGTGTGTGGATATAGTCCTGTGCTAGTTCGGGGCTGGCCACACGGTTGGTTCAGAGAGGAGCGTAGATTTATTCTCTGCTGTCATAGACCATCTTCATAGGACCAGATTTTATCGATTGCACAAGAATATCTCACGTGACAGCTATTTTAAGTGTCACCTGGGAGCTGTGCCACTTAATTGTTGTCAAGTGGATTCTGACTCACAGTGACTGAACAGGACGGAACAGAGCCCCCGCGTGGGCTTTCCTGGTGGCCTGACAGGGTAATGCATGTTGGGCTGCTAGCCAACCTCCATTCAAAAGCACCGTGGGAGGAAGATGAGGCTTCCTCCTCCCATCAAGATTTACAGTCCTGGAAGCCCACGTAGGGGATTCCGCCTTGTTCTACATGGTTGCTGTGTGTTTGAATTGACTTAGGGGCAGTAGGCTTGGATTTGGTTTTAATATTTACGGAGGCCAGCCTTTTTCTCATGGTTTGGCGAGTGGGCCCAAACGGGTGAACTTTGGTTAGTTGCCGAGCGTTTAACCAACTGTGCCAGAGAGAGCACTGAGCAGGAGTTGGATTTGCCATGGAGGTCTGAGAAGGCGTCCTTGAGGAAGTTACTGGCAAGCAGTATATCTTGAGGGCAGCTAATAGCATGACCGACCGCCCTGGGGAGGGAGATAGCACAGACAGATAGATAGACAGACTGGAAAGAAGTGAGAAGGCGGGGTGCTGGCAGGCAGAGAGCCCTGGATGGGGTGGGGTGGTGCAGTGTGGGGGGGATGTGATGCCAGGTGGGACTGGAAAGGGCCTTGGAAGCTGACTCAGGCAAGGCCTGCCAGCCAACCATCTCAGAAATTGCTTTTTTGTAGTAAGAACATTCGGGAATCACAGGAAGCTTTTTTTTTTTTCTTTTTTCCTTCATGTGATGAGATCTGGTTTCTACTTTGAAAAGGTCATGGTAGCTTGAGAAGCAGGAGCAAATTAAAGGCAGCAGGGTATGTGTAGGTAGGAAAATCACAGGGCCTTTCTTGTCTAAATAGATTTCATATTTTAGAAGAAGGTTAGGTTTACAAAGAAGGCCTGGCAGCACAGTGGAGTAAGTGATGTACTGTCACCTTAAGGTTGGCAGTTCAACCCCGCTGGTTACTCTGAAGCCATCTGCCTCCATGAAGACTTTTACCCTGGGAAACCCCATGAAATGCCTCTGATCTCTGTAGGAGGAGGATGTCGCAGTAGGGTTCCTCCCACAGAGATCAGAGGCGCTTCCTGGAGTTTCCCAGGGTATAAGTCTTCACAGAGGCAGACAGACTGCCTCGTTTTCTGAATTAAAATATATAATAACCAAAAAATTAGATAAAGTCATCTGTTAAGTTCCTCAATCACAGAGCCACTTCTCAGATCCTCAACTGTCACCAGTGGAAAGCTGTCACCCTATTAGGCCGCACAGAGAGGTGGAACGCTTTTCTCTTAGAAACATACACGGCACAGCTTGTCTTTATGTTCCGTGACATAGAATTCACCTCATGGTGACCCCAGGCATAACAGAATGAAATGGTGCCCACGGGAGTGCCATCCTCACACCCACGGCTGTGTTCCTACCTAGTGTTCCACGTCGGGGGGCCATCTTATCTTACTGAGAGTTTTCTGCTTTTTCTAATTGGGTAGACGGTTTTGTTAGGGACCACCGAGTCAGTGCCGACCCATCGTGAGCCCACCCACAACAGGAGGAAACACTCCCTGGTCCAGTGTCATTCTCACAATTATCCCTTGGCTTCAGCCTGTTGTTCCAAGTCCTGTGTCAGTCCATCGGGTGCGGACCTCCTCCTTTTCCCCTTGCCCTTCTACTCTTACCAAGCATCATGTCCTTCTTCAGAGGATTACATACATGGGGAGTATTCAGACAGAGTCTCGCCATCCAAGCCTCGAAGGAGCACTCGGGCCATGGGTAGCTAAACTGTCTGAAACGTAGGCTATCATGGGAATTCCTACATTTGTCATTCTTTCAGCCACAAATAGTGTAAAACACAAAGGACTTATTCAAGAAAACTTTGCAAATGAACAAAAGCGTCTACATTATTCTAATAAGCATAATTTTCAGATTTCTTTTCCAGATGAATTTTAGTGTACTTATGCCATCTTCAATTTTATATACACATTAAAAGGTGACATACACCCAAGGTTATGCTCCCTACCAAATTATAAACTCATGTGTCTGTTGCCTTTTTTATTAATTCTTTCAGTTGTTAGTACACTCGTGATTGAGTAACCATGGAGCTTTACAGAAAACAGATGGCTGTTTGTCTCTCCCTGTTTCCTGTCCTCAGGAAGAATTACTAAAGATCCTTATAGTGATCTTTAGCTGCCTGTTTCCCACATTTTCAAGAAGAAATACAATGTGCTCTAGTCACTATTTTCTACAGATTCTAGCAGGGAAAAAATGAAGCCCCAAAGCTAGTTGCATAAGCCTAACTGCACACAGTGTTTTTCTTCCCTTCTTGTTTTTATTCCTCAGACCTACTACCTGCCCAGGCAAGACATCTGCCTGGGCACGAAAACCCATGCCTTTGGATATGACCCATGGTCTTTTCTTTGCAGTCCATCTCCTCTGCGCTCCACTTGAGTGCAGGAGGGGGCTGCCCAGACCCTGAAGGAAAGGACTTTCCCTCCCTTTTCTGGCACATGAGCTTCATGCAACTGAAAAACCGTTTAATACAACTTCTGTGAGTGGAAAGTGGACCTTTGCTTAAAAGTCCTAGTTATAAATAAAAGTAACGAAGGGGAATAAAAATTTTAAAAATAGTAATGGGGGTGGGGGCAAAAAAGGGACCTGAAAGTGCCAAACCAGAACCAAACTTTCAGCCAACAAGTTGCTTCTGACTCACAGTGAACTTAGAAGACAGGGCAGTACTGTCCCTGAGACTTAGAAGTCTGTAAATTTTTATGGAAATAAAAACTGAAAACCTAACTCACTGTCATCAAGTCCATCCCGACTCCTGGCACCCGATAGGACAGGGTCAAGCTTCCCCTGTGGGTGTCTGAGACACTGTTTATAGGAGTAGTCTTTCTCTCAGGCTGTGGTTCATGATTTCAAACTGCTGACCTTGCGGAACCTAGGTCAACTTATAACCCACTGCTCCACCTGTTCACCTTTACATGGAAATAGACAGTCTCATCTTTATCTTTCTCCCACAAAGGGAGCTGTTGGTGGGTTAGTAGTTGGGTGATTGCTTTATCATGGAGTGGTCAGTGTGCCCCACCCCCATGTGTATATATGCAGATATGTCTATCTATATATATATATACACACATACAGATAGAGAGAGGAGAGAGAGAAAGTAAAAGTAAAAGGAGGTTTATGAAAACCTTGCCTATTTGATTCTTAGAAGGGTAGTGTACGCATCATGCCACTAACATTTTTTTTTTGGGGGGGAGGCATCACTGCTCTCCGGTGGTGGGAGTAGGAGGCCCAGCCCCACTGCTGGAATTGAACCTCCGTCCCAGTGGGCCGCAGTCCCGCGCACAACCACTACGCCACCGGGGCTCAGCCCGCCACTCACATTTTTAATGGGGGTTTGCAGGCGTTTCCCTTCCTCCTTCCTTTCAAAGGAGTCCCGGGGCCATCGTAGATTATGCACTGGGCTGCTAGTGGTGTCAACAGTTTGAAACCACCAGCTGCTCCTGGAAAGAGATCAGGCTTTCTACTCCCTTAAAGAGTCACTGTCTTGCAAACCCACAGGGACAGTTCTACCCTGGCCTATCAGATCCCTGTGTATTGGCGTGACTCAATGGCGGTGAGTTTTGTGGTGGTGGAGATACAAATGATGTTTTTAAATTGGATTGTGTTTTATAGTTATTTGTATTTACCATAATGTGCTATTATTTTTACTTTGTCATTTATTAGCCTAAGCTTAGGTTACTGGCCAATTTTTGCTATTGGAAACCACTCATGAAGTGAGGTTGTGCTCCAAGTTGGGCTTCTATGGAAGTCATGACTTTAAGCTCCTAGAGCAGTACTTCTCAACCTTTCTAAACCCGTGACCCTTTATTACTGTTCCTCATGTTGAGGTGACCCCCCCCAACCATAAAATTATTTTCATTATGGCTTCATAGCTGTAATTTTGCCACTATCATGAGTCATAATGTAAATATCTCATCTGAAGGATACATTTTCATTGTTACAAATTGAACATAATTAAAGCATAGCGATTCATCACAAAAGCAATATGAAATTATATATTGTGAAATATTTCTAATTAACAAATAAATGAAATTTTGTCTTGATGCATTGTGTAGTCTTCACGCCAGGTACTCCTATGTGGGTGTATCTACATGTGGGTGGAGATAGAGGAGCGTTGTTTCGGTTCCTAAGACGATGGGAAATCTATGTTTTTCCATGGTCTTAGGTGACCCCTGGAAAGGGTTGTTTGACTCCCAAAGGGGTCGTGACCCACAGATTGAGAACCACTGTCCTTGAGGGATGTTCTAGTCTTTGGTCTTTAGCTTCAGAGAGAAATTATCTGTGGGAGCACATGGTGAGATCAGGCAGAAGTGGCTTACTGACTGAGGTGGAAGTGATAGGTATTGAACATTCTTCCCTTTGAAAATGGTTGCCATTTATTGGCACAAAAATAAGTGGACACAATCAGAAAGTGAGATGGAAATCCTTTCCCTGGGTAAATCCATTCTCTGAAGGGTTCTAGGAAGGAGTCCAAATACCACAGACATGGAGAAGGTGAGTTCTAGGTGCCCATCTTCTTAGATTTTGGAGGTAAAACTCTAGGACAGGTATTTCGGAACTTCTCGTGAGAGACCTGTATCCAAATGGCCTGTGTTGAGTCAGGAATCTTACATACCCACTTATTGGGGTTCTAGGCCTTAAGAGAGGAGGGCATGAAATATAGGGTTGGGAGGGAGTCAAATAGAGTCAGGTTAAATTGTCAGGAAGAAGTGGGCTTACAGATAATTTAAGATTTTTGGGGGCCCGTAGCACTTAGCCAGTTTGCTTGACTTTTTTTTTAGCAATGAAGGAAGTACATAGAGCAGTGGTTCTCAACCTTCCTAATGCCATGACCCTTTAATACACTTCCTCATGTTGTGGTGACCCCACAACCATAAAATTATTTTCGTTGCTAGTACATAACAGTAATTTTGCTACTGTTATGAATTGGGCAATCCCTGTGAAAAGGTCATTCGACCCCCAAAGGGGTCTTGACCCACCGGTTGATAACCGCTGACAAAGAGGCTAGATGGAACTTTCTCGTGGTCACAGAGCTCTACTTGTCAAACACGTAAAAGAATGAGAATTCATGGACCCTTTGTAGTTGTCTTACTTAGATTTTAAGTAAGAAGTAGCTATAATTTTAATGATTTCCTTAACACTGTGTTTTTTACAACCAGTTTTTAGTTTAATATTTCATTTCAAGTGTCCTTTCAGAACGTCGATTTCTATTTATTATTACCAAAGGGCTACTCATGAGGGCTCTTTGATGCTTTCCTTCAAATGCTTACTTAACAGGGTAATTCACTGAAAATCAGAGATGGTATGAAATGACTGTTTCAGTAGTGCCAGAAAACCCTATTTTCCTTTTTCATAACAATCTGATTGTTTGATCTACCCTAGTTCAAACAACACTATACTGTGGTTCTCCAAATTATCAGTTTTGAATCACATTTCCCCTATTATCAGCCACTTTTAATAGGTTTCTATTATGTTGGACATGTTGCGTTTGTACCTGAATTTCCTAAAACAAAACAAAAGAACAACTCCTATGTCTTTCTTTTCACAGGGAAAATCATTCTGAGTGATACCAACCTAGAACAGTATTTAAATGAACAGTTGAAGGATTTCTATTTTGTGCCATATTTTCTTCTCTCCTCTGCCTTCATTTCTCACCTTTTGTGTTCTTTGAAAAGATGGGTATGAGAAGAAGAAAATCAATATCCCAAAGAAAAATGCATGGCTTATCTATGGGAATACTGCTTTAGGGTACCAAAGAGACCCCGATATTAAATATAATTTACAGAGAGTATTTATTATGTCTTAAAAAGGACAAAGGCAATAAAAACACAGGCATATCATCTGGATGAGGTCATAATGACCCTTAAGGATTCAGTGAGAATGCTGGTTAAGTAAGGCTTGGAACAAAGGAAATCATCACAAATTCACGACTGTTGGCAGATCAACACATTGTGGTTACATACTAGGGCTACAGAAGTGGGAACAGGGTCTTGATTGGGACACATACATTGTGGTAGCCAGAAGCGTTTACATGATTGGTCCAGGGCCTGCCAACCAAGGCAATCAGGGCACAACAGACAGTCATAACCTTACAGCCCCTCTTCTGGCCATAGTGCAGTGATAGACATCAAGTACATACCCAGGCAAGCCCCTGAGAGAGACTGCCCCTCCCTGAGCTGCCTGAGAAGACTGGAGGCAATTCACTTTCCAAAGCACTCTGCTGGAGGGCTAGATTATCTGCTACTTTTTTTTTTTTTTTTTTGGTGTAGGATTCAAAGGAATTCATTGGAGGCTTAATCTATCTGAGGACTCTGCAAACACATGTGGGCTGTCACTGTCCTCCATAACCTTTTATAATCAGGATGCTTAGAATTTGAATGCTTGATACAATAGAGTACTTTTTCTTCACAGCTCTTGTTCACTTGAATGCACTCTTATTAAATTCACTCCCCCGGTGAAGTCTATTAAATTCTGCCTGCTATTTTCCACTTATTAAAAGTGAGAAGTATTTGGCATTTTGAAAAATGCGCCAGATTCATATGACTATTTCTGACACAAGTTAGAAGCCAGGGTTGTTTGAAACGGTGGCACACAGCCAGTGAGCCTGTTAATCATTGTTAGAAATGTATTGCTGGGGACTCTTGGAAAGTCAAACAAAATAGCTGTGATTTATCTGTCGAGCTCGCTTTAGGTTGTGAAACCCCCCCCCCCCCCAAGTCCACCCCCCATCCCCGTATTGATTTTAGAGCCAGTATTTTCCCTTTTTTGTTGGTAGGAGTGCTGCGCTGGCGTCTACAGAGCAAGCCTTCCTTTCATCCCTGGAAGTAAGAGTCCCTCTTAGCACAAGGGCTGTGGCTGGTGATCCCACTTGGCTGGGAACTTATACCCTGAGGTCCAGGAAGGGGATCTGCAGCTGGCCCTGAGTGGGGAGTGGTAGGCTCTGCCGCACAGGTGTGGATCTTTGCAGAGCCAAAGGAACCGGTGTAGATCTCTCTGGTTCCTTGTTATTCTCCTTCTGATTGCTGCTTCTAGAAGTCAGACAAGCAGTAGTTTGATAATAAAAGATCTTGCCTGCCCAAATCAAGAGTGACTTCCCTAGCTGTTTTAGAACTTCCTCTGTCAATTTTTGTACTCAACATTTTGAGTTACTGCTTTAAACTTTATAAAATGACTTTTCCTTTACTCTTCAGGTCTAGCACTTACTGTTCCTTCTATCGACTATAAATCGAGATGTTGCCACCATGATTGTGTTAGTTAACTGTTTAAAGGAATTTATGAAGTAATTGGAGGCTCTGGACAGTACAAGCAGTTAATGTGCTCGGTGCTAACCCAAAGTGTGGGTGGAGGTTTGAGTCTACCCAGAAGGGCCTTAGAAGAAAGGTGTGATGAATGATTTCCCAAAAGTTAGCCATTGAAAACTCTAGGGAGCACTCACTCACCGCCCTCCGGTCATGCCAACTCCCAGCCACCTTGCAGGCTGACCCACAGCGCACCTACCGGACAGACTAGAACTGCCTCTGGATATCAGAAACTGCAACTGTTTATGAGTAGAAAGCCTTGCCTTTCTCCAATCATGGGTGATTTTGAACGACTGACTCTGCAGTTAGCAATCCAGCGCATAACCGTGATGCAGGAGAGCTTCTTGTAAGGAACACCATTCTACTCAGCTCCACACAGAATAGTCATCAACTAGAATCCACTTGACAACAGCTGGTTTCATTATTGAAAACCCAAAGCTCACTGGCATCAAGTCACTTCTACTCATAGTGACTAGATAGGCTAGCGTAGAATTGCCCCTTTTGGTTTCCAAATCTAGGCATCTCTGAAGGATTAGCAGCCTCGTCTTTCTTCTGCGGTGCATCTGGTGGGTTTGAGTGGCTGGCCTATCGGTTAGCAGCCCAATGTGTAGCCCACGCCACCACCAGATTCTGCGTTTTATTATTAGTCAGTCAAAAACTGACATAATTTTAAGAATAAAAGGCATTCTGCTGTGATATCTTGAATTGCTAATGGGAAGGTCTGCCATTCAAACTCAGCCACTGCTCCAAGGGAGGAAGATGTACAAATTAAGTCTCTGACACCCACAGGGGTGCTTTGCCCTGTGGGTTTGCGATGCATGGGAATAGATTCAATGGCAATGTGTCTGGTTTGATTTTGTTCCACAGCATAGTATAGGCAATCAGTATTTTCTATACTAAATTTAAGGACTGAAGATATATTTTTTAAGACTCATAAATTTAAAAATAGAGAACATTTTGAAATTATGAGTTATTTTCTGAGGTGTTGCTTGAAAATATGCCATATGTGGTAGATATAAAATGTAGCTATTACATTGCAAATAATGTAATTGTGCGACTTGTATATTTTGTAATTCGTAGCTATTGTGTAATTTGCAGTATATTTCCTAGATGAAAGGTGTCATGGGTCAAATTATGTCCCCACACAATTGTGTAGTTTGTGCACCATGATTCTCATTCCTGTGGAATTGTTATCTGTTTTGTGATGTCCCATAAAACCTAACCTTTGGTTAAGGAGACAAGATTAGGCTATGTTAAAGAGGATCAGATTGCATCTTTTATGCTAATAGATCAGGATTAGAGTAGAATGCCTCACCCTTATTGAGTTACAACTCTTTCTCAGGTTACAATCTTAATCCTGGTTAGAGAAGTTTAGTCGGTTATGGTCTCCATCATATAGTTTCAAAGAGGTAAAAGGAATTTTACCTAAGCAATCAGTAGGGGAGGCATATGTCAACTACTAACCCTGGTGGGAGACAGATAAATCTGGCTGCTCCCATCTCTAGGGTATTTAAGTAGCAATTCTACTCTGTCCATTTGGTTGCTATGAATCAGAATCAACTTACTGACAGTAGGTTTTGGTGGGTTTAAGAAAGAAGAGCCAGAATTCTATTCAAGGCCTACCATAACACAAGAACACATGGTTCTGATAACCTGGCACTCTTTGATACTCACCTTCCTAACATGATCACTGAAGACAAAATGGGTGCATAAACAAATCTAGTGAAGAGAGGGGATGATGCCCGGCTATTAAAAGATATTGCAGCTGGGGATTTAAAGGATTGAAGTAAAACAAGTGGCCATCTATCAGGGAAACAAATAAGCCTGCATAGAAGAAGCACACCAGCGGTGTGATCATGAAGTGTCTATGGGAGCAGACAACAGGCCCTAATAGATCCCAAACAAACAGCTATATAGATGTGAAAGCGGGGGTTGGAGAGGAGGCCAAATCCCATCTGTAGAAAATTGGATCTCCCTCCCCAGAAATGGCGTAAGGCACTGATGATTCAGCTTGGGCAAATCACACATTATTCCTCAAGTTCCTGAAAACTTCCTCCTCCCCACTACCATGACGTAGTTCCAACGTACAAATCTGTCAAGACGGGAGCACACATATTTATACAGATAAGAGCTCTTGGCACAGTAAATTCAGGAAAGATAAACCCCCGAGGAATAGTAATAGGAGTAGCCATGTTATGAGGGTATGAGGGTAGGGGGATGGTCAGGGAGGGGGAAAGGGAAACCCATCACAAGATTGAATATATAGCCCCCGTGGCCCACCCCCCCCCGCCTGGCCCCCCTTCCCCCTCCTCCCCCTGCAAAGGGGATGAATAACAGAAATGTGGGTGAAGGGAGACAAAACACAGTGGAAGATAGGAAATAATATATAATTGATCAAGGATACAGGAGGGTGGAGGAGAGAGAGGAAAAAAAGGTACTTGTATCGAGGTTTCAAGCAGAAAATACCTTGGAAATGATAATGACAACATATGCCTAATATAACTGATGTATGAAATATTATAAAAGCTGTAAGAGACCCCAGAAAAATTATGGGAAGCCAAAAAAGAAGAAGAGTTGGCATAAAGAGCAGTCTTTTCACCTGGGATCCCTGCAGCAAAAACCCCTTAGACTTCGGTATCTGGATACTGAAAGGAGGCAAGGGACTTATCCAGAGTGGACAGAGAGAAAGCCTCCCTGAAACCGACTCCCTGAATGAAGATTCCTTACCTCTTTAACTGTGATGGGTGGAATCAATGTTTGTCTGTTCAAGCCAGCCACAGCAGCTCTATCTGTGACTATTTTACCTGAAAGCAGTGACTGGTCTCAGATTTGAAGTTTTCCCAAGACTCTGGAGAAAAGTGAACAAAAATACTTTATGCAGGAAGACACCTAGGCTCAAAAATTTTTACCTTTTTCTAACAGCAACACAGAACTCGGTTTTTATCTTTTGAAAACCAAGTACATAAGGAGAATTTATATACTTAAGTTAGGCATAAACAACAACAATAATACTCCCAAACAAACAAAAAGCAGGAGAGCTACTATAGCAGAAGTGCATAAACAAAGATTTCAAGTAGTGGCTCTATTAAGTTCTCTACTATTTTTTGAACCAAACACAGAAAAGGTAGTGAATTAGAAGTGTAAATTTCATTAAGCTTTCTGTGAGTGCTATATAATAGTTGATTTCTTCTGACCTAGCCTCTCAGCTCATGAATTTTGTCTTCAGCTTCATCTCCACTGCTCTTAAGTTTCAGAATTAATTTTATTCATCTTATGTCATGCTCATCTCTTTTTTCATACTCATCTTATGTCATGCTCTGAGTTAATTTTATCTACTTAATTTCTTCCTTTCTGTGCATTTCATTTGATTCTTCTGAAAACTTGCTAGATATTTTACTGTTAATGTCATAATAACATCTTACCTTTCTCATTTTTAAAATTGGAATACTAGTTAAAGAAATGAGATTAAATAAAAACATTACTGTGAATAGAAATGAGAAGTTTTTCAGAACTGATCAGACACCAATTTTCACATGTGAAGTGCTCATTGAATCTTAAGCAGAATAACTAAAGGACGTATATATGCACAAACAGTAGAAAAAACCCTAGAAAATTAAGATGGATGAAAAATCTTAAAGATGTTAAGGAAAACAAGCCACATTTTTTTTTAAAAAGATGACAGGCTGACAGCTGAATCCTCAATAGCAATAATTAAAAGATAAGATAAGACCATGCTACTTCACTGTGCAGAAAGAAATTTATTGCCAAACTGGAACTGTATTGCCAGCAGAAATAACTCTCAGGAATAAGAACAAAGCAAAGACCTGTGTAGACTAGCAAAGGGGGTGGTTGTGACATACTGGGTAGGTGTGGCCTGCTAACCATGAGGTTAGCAGTTCAAAACCATAAACTGTTTTGTTGGAGAAAAACAAAGCTTTCTACTCCTCTAAAGAGTTATAGTCTCTGAAACCTATAGGCACTGTTCTACCCTGCCCTAGAGTGTTCTCGACTCCATGACAATGAGTTTGATTTGAGACTCATACATCCTGAGAGAGTCCATCATTGACTGGGGGGAGGTGGGGGGGCGGGGGAGAGAGAGCTATCCTTTAGACCAGAGGTCCTCAACCAGTGGCTCGCCACCCCTTTGAAGGTTAAATGATTCATAGCAGTAGCAAAATGAAAGTTATGAGGTAGCAATGGAAATAATTTTCTGGGGCGGGGAGGGATCACCACAACACGAGGAACTGTATGAAAGGGCCGCAGCATTAGGAAGGGTGAGAAACCACTGCTTTAGACAGAAGGAAACGGTTTCCACATGGAAGGTGAGAAGTGAGAAGGGAAAGATAAAATAAGCAACATGGCAGGCATTTGATAGTTTTAAGTAGCTTATTCCAGAAAATCAGACTCACTGCCACCAAGTTGATTACATTCTTCTGACCGATTTCCCTTACTCCTCCCTGCTCTCTGACAGCTGTTGAAAACGGATGATCGGACAGAATCAAAAGCTGAGTAATTCGAGAGAAATGCCAGGACAAGCGTGCTTCCTTTCGTGGCACTCCCATTCTTCCCTCCTTCCACCCTCACCGATTAGCTGTGTGCTTGGCAAAGTGGAGATTGGTGGCCCTGCATCAAGCATGGCGTGGGGGCATTTCTCAGCAGCTTGTGCACACTTCCTTCTCTATGGCCCAGGAATTCAAGTGTTCCCAGGGTGCTGCTGCGTACTTCGGAGACTGGCGTGTGATGCACCCACAATGTAGTCCAACAGCCTGGAGCAGCCAGATCTGACCTCCTCGGACTTCCTGGTTGCCAGAGGCAGAAGTCAGACGTGCTTGCCCTGTTGCATCCTTCTTTTTCTCTTCTGACATCAACTGTTCCTCCCACGACACTGGCCACACAGAACTCAGGCCAAAAAAAAAAAAAAAATTCACAATTATGGGCTATATTGGGGAACATAATAGGTTACCACAAGTCAGGACCTGTCTACCTAAGAATGCAGTCTCTGATTCTCTGGACACCTCTCCCCAGCCAGCAGCCTAATCTCTCTCTGCTCTCCAAGTCTCTCGGCCACACGGTTCCTTGACTGCTGCCTCTGCGGGCCTGGGCGCCAGCCGATGCTGCTCAACCACACAGTCTCAGAGCAGCCTCAGAGCCTGGAGCGTTTCCTCTCTTCTGTCCCACGGTCTCCATTGTCGTAATTTCAGGTGCCTCTGGTCTCAGTCTTGCCTACTCCGACATCTGCTTGATGTGCTCCACTAGCGGGTCCTCGCCCGCTGGTTTTGAGATTTCTCTCTGTGTTTTGAGATGGTTTTTCTACCCCAAGAAATGGTTTGAGGCGTGGCTCTTTTTTGTCTTTTCAGCGGACCATACCCCCAAGGAAACAAGGGATGATGACTTGATTCTCACGCTCTCGTAAGGTGGCGGCTTCATCCCACCCTGTGCCCACCCATTAGCATAGTAGAGGCCTTCCTCTACTATGGATTATAGTCAAAGACACAGAGTCTGGAATGATGATGCTATATCGCATAAGGGATTATGGCTAAAAGGTCCGTATTAATTGACTACAATTTCAGGGGGAAAATTGTGCTCTTCATTTTGATACTTGTGTTATTTTCAGTGGTGTGAAACTGAACCCACAATATCTCTATTATACCTGTGTACTAGTTATTGGCATTAAAAAAAACCCAGAAAATATGAAGAAGGACTTGTGGTTGGATGAAACACGGATGACTTTATATGATCTCTGGGGTAGTCTGGGTTGACTAGAGAAACATATCCAGAGACACTCAGGTGTGTATAAGAAAGATGTGGATTTTTTTTTTAATAAGGAGAAATCATCCCAGTCCAGTCCAGATCAAGTCTTATTATCTGATATTAGCTCATATGTCCAATACAAGTCTATAAATTCCTTTTCAGACTCATGCAACACATGCAATGATGAGATGCAGGGAGATCCCAGACCAGTGGGTGGAAAGTCTTGTGAATGCAGTGGTGGTGGAAGTGCTGGCAGGTGACTCCACGTGGCTCCTCCAGTTCCAGGGCTCTTGTTCCATCAGTGTGGCTCCATGTGACATGTCAGCAGAACTGTGTCTCTGGAAGCGAATGTGTCTTGCCTCCAGGAAGGAAGAGTTCTCAGAATCCTCTGGAGAAGGCCATGCCCACACCGAGGCCCCATTGACTGTGGCCCGATTGACAGGCTAGACGCCACTCCTTCGCAAATGGACAGATCTCTTTGCAAGAACCTATAGTGGGACTCTGTCCTCTCAAGCAGCAGAATATCCCTAGTAGAAGCTGTCATTTAATGTGACCCAGACATCCATTTTTTTTCGCTTCTTCCTGTACATTAATGCCCCATGTTCATGTAAACTTTATGATGATGGCATTTTCACCAATTTATAGATGTGAAACAAAGTTAAGTGATCACAAGAGCATTTCCAAGTTATAGCATTATTGGTTGTCCAGAAATCCCCAAAATGTCACTCTGTGAGAGCAGGGTCTGTAATCGTAGTGTTTACTGTTAAATCCTGCAGTACACCAGTGCTTGGCATGTAGTAGACGCTCACGAAGTATTTGTTAAATTCTGAATAAAATGCATCAGCCACCATGGGTTGTGAACTCGTGTCATTTTGAATTTGCAATTCCTTCCATCAGGCAGATGTCTACTCCTTCAGGGTGTTAGAGACTAGGGGTATGTCCCTAGTGATGTCTCCATTTGGTTGGTTATCTAAGAGGCAACATCTGAAAAGTCCCTGCGGTTTGGAAGGGCCTCTTGTCAGCAGCCTGCCTGGGTGGATTGGGGATCTGTATTTTGTTGTTGTTGTTGTTATGCTTTGAGTTTTGAAATGTTCAGAAGTACTCCAGGACTGTGAGCCACACTTTGAATCTCTCATGGGAGGTTTTCCACCATTGGGTTTATTGTAGTCAGTGTAATCCTGATCCTTAAGGAAGGAAAATCTCTTGAAGCTTCAGGGGTCAGTAAGTGAATCCATGTTTCTCTGGAAGCATGTAGTGTCCCTTGGCTAGAGGTCAGAGGTTGAATACCAAGGTAAATCCAGCAATCTTTCACTTCCTGATTTTTACGTATATATTTACTGTAGACATGTTTTCATGGGTCCTTAGCATTTTGATTCCTCTGTGGTATTTAGAAGTGACTCGGTCAACTCATGAAAAGAAAAGCAAGGGATTTCTGGCTTCCCCCCAGTCTATGTTTAATGAAATCACAGCATGCTGGTTTTCTACTTCATGATTATTTGTCTAATATCTACTGTGCTAGACAGCGAGGAGCCTTTCGGGGGTGTGGTTGGCTCTGCACTGAACTGCTAACCTCAAGGTCAGGGATTGAAGTCGACCAGTTACTCTGCAGGAGAGCGATGAGGCTGTTGGGGCTTTGGTACAGATCAGAAACCCAAATGAGCAGTTCTACTTTGTCCTAGTTCTTTCTTTCTTAATGCTAGATATAGAACTTCTTGTGGCAGAGTGGTTAAGGTGCTCAGTTGCTAACTCACTATTCTTTGGCTCTGACCCCTCAGTCATGCCAACAGAGTGACAGTTCTGCTTTTGCAGATATTGATAGATATGTTGTGGATATTTGGAGCTTTCTGCATCCTCTGGGCCAGTTCTAATGTGCCCTACAGGAATCGAGTAGGCAACGGTGGGGTATTGGTACACTAGACACGGAGACTTCAAGGGTCAGTAAATAAATCCATGTTTCTCAGGAACTCAGTCAAGTGAGAGACAGACAAATCCAGGGAAGCATGCTCAAAACTGCCATTTGGGGAGTGGAGAGACAGGATCTCCATCTCAAGCCTTCATTTCTCACTTGTAGCAAAACCTTGCACGATGATGCCAAAAGGTCTTTTCTAGAGTTTATAAAATCAGCTATGTCACTCACATTTTTAAGATTCTCAGTAGCCCTCCACCCCCCCTGACTGCCCCTAAGACTTTAATCTCCCTCTAGTTACCGCCTGCCCTCCTTCCAGCCCATTTATTTTATAGACCGATACCTTATTTTTACTAGCATATGCTTTCCGGGTTTGTTTGCCAAACCCTTGCTTTGCCTGGGAGGTGTTTTGGAAAGCACTGGTAGGCCGCTATGTAGCCTTTGTCAAGTTGCTCATCTCTGTGTCTTAAGTGCCTTCATTGGGCTGATTGTTAGGAATCACCGTTGACATTTTTTTTAATATTATGACAATCACATGGTTTCCGACCAGCTCATAGAAAGGTGTCTAGCACCCAGGCAAGGCATATAGAGTGGTCGAGCAGTGGTTCTTGTGATTGTTGTTGCTGCTGCTACTCGCTCCTTCTCGGACTGGAGTTGTCTTCTACATGTCCTCCGAATCACGGGAAGCACCATTGAATTTTTTTGTTTTGTTTTGTTTTTTTGGGGCATCACTGCTCTCTGGTGGTGGGAGTAGGAGGCCCAACCTCCATCCCAGTGGGCCGCAGTCCTGTGCACAACCACCACGCCACCAGGGCTCAGCCCAGCACCATTGAATTTATTGTTGATTTGGAATATAAGACGAGGCTTCCCACTCCCATAAATAATAACTGCCTTAGAAAGCCACAGGGGCAGTTCTACCCTGCCCTATAGGGTCGCTAACCGTCATAAGCAACTCGATAGAGGTAAGTTATGAGCTAGCTTAAAACTTAGGCTGCCTCTCACTACTTCATATCTGTACATTCAAAGAATGACAGAGTTCTTTATTACATTCTAAATTCTGAGATGAGGGATTTTCACCACAGCATAACTTTTTATTATGCTTGGTCTTTGTATTTCCCCATAAAATATGAAGGGGAATTCAAAAGATTTGTGGGAAAAAACCCATCTCGTTTAATTCCATTGTTTCATAAACTTGTTGAAGCCCTCCTCTCCTAGTGCATGTTATAGACACCCACGCTTTTGCTAATTTAGACAGAGGGACATCCCCCTTTTTCCAGACCTCTCCTTAGGAATGTCCTTCCTCATTGGTTCCCCTCCCTTTCTGCTCTCTGCTGTTTTATTACTAGTTGGCATCTCCCCCCTCACCCACCCCCATTTCTGTGGTAGCTCACTGTAATCACTTGTTTTTATGTCTGTCTTCAGCTCACTACAAGAAGGTGCTTGACATACGCCATAGACACATGGAATTTGAATAGATGTTAGATAGAGCAAATAATATGCATCGTTGTCACTGTCTCTAAGGGAATTGTTGAGGAAGAATATAAGGTGATCTCTTTGTATCTCCCTTAATGCACTAAATATCTAAGAAAGATTTGGGATTTCTTACTACGGAAGCAGGACATCTCAAATAAATTGTTTTCATTCTGAAATATAATAGGTCAACAATTTTGGCTTTAGTACTATGTTTCCCAGCTCCATATTCTCAAAGAAAATCTCAAAAATGACCAGTACCTAAATTATTGTAGAGATGGAAATGGGAGTTGTCTTTTGAACTACCTCAAGGAGAAAATTCAAACTGAATTCATTTGCACAACTCTGGAAGTCACTTGAGAAATTTTCCACCAGGAATTATTCTGAATGAGTGCATTGTAGTGCACAAGCAGATATTCGAAATTTCATTGTTTTAAATGGATGTGATTGTCTATAAGAAATGATTCTTTCCATTACCATACTTCTGTTTCTTATGGCAGTGAGGGCAGAAGCAACTTTAAGTCAGTTTCTTTTTTTCAAAACAGGAATACACTCTTGTGACCCAGTGTGGTTTTCATTGAAATAACTCAAGTTTCACTGATGAATGAGTTGGGAGTTTGGGGTCTTCTTTCTAGTCTACGCATTGCATCTGTTTCAGGCTTTCATTTTGAGTTTTATTGTCCTTCCGAGAGACATGTGGAAAATGGGTGGGGGTGTGAGCGGGCCATCATCTCTTTGTTGAGCCTACTGGTCCATACTTCCATCTATTTTTCTCTGTTCCAGCCAAATAGGCTATTCATTATTAACCCTAGGCTTTCTGTGTGCTGTATCTCCTCAGTTTTTTTATGCTACTCTTGCTCTTAGATGTTTGCTCTGCTCACTCTTCCTTTCCACTAACTTCTTGGCAATCATGCACCATCATTTCTTATTTCCAGAACCCAAACCGAAGACTTCCTTCACCAAATTTTATCTGACCTTCTTCTCTGAACCACCCTGACCAGGGACATGTTCTCTTTCCTTTGACCAAAGCTAGCCCTTCCAAGAGCTTATCAAATGGGAGTCCTACACGCTGTTCTGTTTAACTTTTCCCCAAAATGCAATCTCCCAGTGGTACATCTTGACTCTCTTCCTTCTGAGTATAGCATAGCCTTCATGCAGAGTTGGAAGTCAGTGCAGGGGTTGTTGGATTGCCCTGGGAAGGGACATTCCTGAAGACTCTGAAGAAACCTCATTCAATTAAAATATAATGAGGACTGTTTGATGGATGATTCTGACCGAGTCATCCTTTGATTGGTTGTGTGCTATGCCCACTTATGGTTAGAGGGTTGAGGAAAACATTTCATGAAGAGATCTTACAAGGTAGGAAGCCCAATCTGTGGAGTCTGAGAAAATTGTAAAATGGTAGAGGTGGAAAGATCTTTGTGAAGATCTTTAGAAATCTACTTAATCTAGCTCTTCATAGATAAGAGACATTGATGCCTAGAAAGCTTAGTGACTTGCCTTAATTATGCAACCAGTTAATAGCAAAACTGCGGTTTAAGATCATGGTTATATTCGTGTTAAATTTGAAGAGGCTTATCAAACTCTCAAGTTGCCATTAGTGATTTAGCATACAGGAAATTGAGTCTAATTAGATTTTCCACTCTCGTTATTTTTAACGTTTCTGTAATTGGATTAATTGACATTACCTTGGAAAGTTCTGGCAACTTTCACTTTGAATAGTGTAGAATGATTTGATAACCCTTAAGACAAGTTTTTATTGGAGTCTAATTTTACAGAACTGTGTAAAATTGTAACTTGATAAATTTGCACATGGTGAGCACATCTGTGGAACTCACTCACACTCAGATCAGAAATAGCAATCCTGGCAGGTTTAGAAATGTTTGAAGTAATAAAGATCTTGAAACTCTTATGTTTTTTATTTCCCCACTACAGGTCTTATCAGTCTGTGTCTTAACAACAATCCTTGGCTGTATATTTGGGCTGAAACCAAGCTGTGCCAAAGAAGGTAATTAATATAAAGTATAGTAGGTGTGTTTTGATGCTATCCATCATGCAGTCAGTGGCTAATTCCTCAAGATGAGCAAACAGCCCCAGGCAATCTCGCATGGTTTAAAATCAGGAAATATGTGCATCAGGGTTATGTACTTTCACTATAATTCATTCAATCTGTACATGAACCAACCATCAGAGAAGCTGGATTATTTAAAGGAAAACTTGGCATCAGGATTAGAGGAAGCCTTATTAACAACCTGTGATGTGCAGATGATACACGTTTACTTGCCCTAAGTAAGGAGAACTTGAAGCACTTCCTGATGAAAATCAAGGATTTCAGCCTTCCACATGGACTACAGCTCAGCATGAGGAAGACCCAAATCCTCGCAGCTGGAACAATACATCACATCACGGTAAATGGGGAAAAGGTTGACGTTGCCATGGATTTTGTTTTGTTTGGATCCACAATCCATGCTCACACAAGCAGCAGCGAAGAGATCAGATGACAAATCAAGTAAATCAGCTGCCCAAGAACTCTTTGATGTGGCGAAAAGTAAGGATGTTACTTTGAGGGCTAAGATATGCCTGGCCCAAGCCATGATATTTTCAATCACTTCTTACTGCATGTATCCAATAAGGAAGACTGATGAAGAATCCACGCAGGTGAATCATGGTGCTGGAAAGACTATTGAAACTGTCAAGGACCAACAAATCTGCCTTGGAGTAATACAACCAGAAGGTCTAGCAGTTTGAGGCCATCAGCCACTCCACAGGGGAAAGATGTGCCAGGCTGCTTCTGTCCAGATCACCCTGTTGGAAACCCTCTGGGGCAATTCTACTCTGTCCATGTGCATGATTGGAATGTGAGTTGTGGGTGCTGATATTCAGCCTTCTTCAGAAGGACAGTGAGATAACTATCATTCAGTAATCCAATGAGCTCTCCGTAGATATTACTTGACACAGGCTTGAGTTTTCTTTTTACTTCTTGTAATCTCTGTCTGGGGAGTGAGTCCTGGGTGGTGCAGATGTAAATAGTTCCCACACTCACTCAACTGCTAACTGAAAGATTGAACATTTGAGTTCACCATGTTAGTCTTTAAAAAGCCTTAGAGAACATCATTCTGTTCTTGACACTTCTGGATCATAGTCAACTTGACCTCAACTGAGAACTCATGTGTGTTATCGTGACCATGTAAAGTTTTATTTACTGGAAAACCTTCATTTAAACACAAGGAGAAGGAACCTTGACAGACACATTAATTCCTTAAATGAAAAGAAGACCAAACCAAAAAGTCACCGTGGTTTATAAACAAGCTCTTGGCGGTGTGTTCCTGGAACTCTTCTCGACAGATTTCATCCACAACTCTCCAAGGACACTTCTCCCCCAAGGAATGACTTGCAGAAATGGAACCTAGAGGTTGCCAGGTGACAGAATAGGATCCCTGGGCAACTAGAAACATATCATTAAGTGCTTGTAAGGTAGTTTGAGTTGTGATCATAGTTAGTTTCTAAGCCATATTGATATTACTGAATAGTCTAATAGTCTAGACATTTATATTGAGTTTAGAAATGTATGCAGCATTGATGGTATCATTTTTTTAAAACTGTCATTGAGTTAATTCTGGCTTGTCCTAGTTCCTCTAGGACAGGGTGGAACTACCCCTGTGGATTTCTAAGACTGTGACTCTGCCAGAATAGAAAAACCCTTTTTTTTTTTCCTGAGGAGCTGTTGGTGGTTTTGAACTACAGATCTTGCAGATCACAGCCAACTTATTAAGCCACAATGACACCTGAGCTCCTGATGATATAGAAATAATCAAAGTTTGAATCACAGTGAATTGATGCCTATGATTTTTATTCTGCGGTCAGTTGTTTGTGTGTGGGTAAAATCACTGATGGGATAGCTAAGGAATTCAGTTTTGAAATGTGAACAAATTCTTTTCCTACGTTACTTTTCTAGAATTGTAGTATTAGTCATTAAACATCTCCTTTGATTGTTAAGCTATCATTTATTTTCAAATGAAGGAAATCTGATAGTTTTATCTATTTATTAGAAATAATTTCAGAGCAAATGTATCTAAGTTTGATAAAATGAAGTTACAAATGTTAGTGTTTCCTTATATCTTTGGGGAGCCTTGGTGGCCTAATGAATTACACTTAGGGCTTTTAACTAACAGGTCAGCAGTTCAATAACACCTGCTGAGCTAAAGAAGAAAGATGAAACTCTCAACTCCCATGAAGAGCTACTGTCTTGGGTACTCACAAAAGCTTGTTGTCTCTCTCCTAGAGGGTCATCTTAAGGCAGAATCAACTTGATAGTGATGAATTTAGTTTTTTGTATCCTTTAGGCAAGAATAAGTCACCTTGAGTTCTATTGGACCTTTAAAAATATAAAACTAAAGGATTAAAAACAGTTAAAATTTTAATCTAGCATAAATATATATGACTATAAGTTTATAAAATTACAAGGTACACATTGAAAAGATATACTCATGGCTATCGTGTCCATTCCCATTCATAGTGACTCTGTTGAAAGGACAGGGTGGAAGTGCCCTGGTGAGTGTCCGAGACTGTCGATTGTCAGGGGACGAGCCAGCTTTGTCTTTCTCGAGGAGTGGAGTGGCTGCTGGTCTCAAACTGCACACAGAGCTTGCAGTTAATGGCCCAACTTGTAATCCATTTTGCCACCAGAGTGCCATTCATGACTGTCACATCATAGCTGTTATTTTAATAGCTTTTTCCCCCATGAGTCAAGAGAGTTAGTATTTCTGAGCCTAGAAATCCTTTTTTGCCACTTTGTATTTGTGTAACTACCTGACTTTCCAATGCCAAACAACAATTTAACTCTGTATTCTGGGGCTTGGAGACCAATGCAGTGAGAAACTAAGATGACTCTTCTTCTTTTTTCCCACCTAGTCTCCCATTATTTTTCACCACACGCTTGGTTTTATAATAATCCAGTCAAACCCAAACTCAACCCTATAGAAGCCAATAAAGTTCTCTAGGAAAGAGTTGACTGGTCTAGTTTGGGGTTTTAATGAAATCTATTTTCCTTCGGGCTCTACCATTTATTCACTTAACAAAACTTATCAAGGACCAAGTAAGAGCAGGGCACTTTCCTGGAACTTGCTAGGCTGGGCAAAATCTTGCAAGGTATTTCATTTTAAGAGTTTTATAGTCGAATGTGAAGCAGGAATATGTTTAATTTAGAATTAACTGATGAGTGAAAGAACAAGACCTTTTAAAGAGAAAACAGATGGGGAGTTAAGCAAGGCTGCCACCCAGCCGAAGCTACAAGTCACCTGAATGCTGTTGCTGGGGTAAGGGAGGCAGGCAGTGCTGCAGAAAGTTCTGCACAACCTCGCATTGCTTGTTGGTGATACTGAGTTGGAAAAGCAGATAAGTCTGGTACTCATTCTCTTGGTGAAACAGTCATAGCTGGCCACCTTTTGGATCTTTCCCCACATTTTGAAATATTAAGCCCACCCTAACCTAAGGTAAAATAGAACAAGTTATTAATTTCTGCTTTTCTTTACTATTTTTCATAGAGAATAAAGTCTCTTCCCACCCAGGAAAATTTTGTAATAAAATTCTCTTGTTCCTGACGCAAGAGATAAATACTCAAACTCAGAATATCAGGTTATTTTTCTTGTTGTTTTGCTTTCAAGTGTGTTCATTTCAAGATTCTTGCCCCATCTGTGTTCTCTAAAGCAGTTTTTGAGTCCAGTATATAGAGTAGCAGTCTTTGCCTGTGATTGCTTGGTAAATACTCACAGAGCGATTAGAAATACCTAACTCACTGCTCCATGTTTTCAGTTAAAAGTTGCAAAGGTCGCTGTTTTGAGAGAACCTTTGGCAATTGTCGCTGTGATGTTGCCTGTGTGGGCCTCGGAAACTGCTGTCTGGATTATCAGGAAACATGTATAGAACCAGGTAAGTAAGATCGGGGCAACATATGGAGTCATGGTCCTTAGCCAAAAGTTATAGGAAATGGTGTGCAATGTTTAGGTATGTGATTTAGCTAATTCATTTGAGATTTTAAAATATTAACTTGCATACATATTTTACCCTGGTTTTTATTCTTCAAGCAATTGTGTAGAGAATGAATACCAAATATTTTGCCTTCATTCACCATTTTGTAGATAACAAAGGTATAACTCTTCTTAATGGCTTTAATGTTTTATATATCAAAAGACACCTTGCTGTTCTAATTTAAATTACCTTTAAACTAAGTATTCTAAATTAAACTGAGTTGAAAAATTCCATATTTAAACAAAGTCTAAAAGGTTGTTTGGTACGCATGACTGCTCTCACTGGTCTTTTAAAACTGGCTATCGAGACCCTGGAAGGAGGAGAAATGGTTAACACCCTCAGCTAATGACAGAAAGGTAGGTGGCTTGAGTCCCTGTAGAGATGCCTCAGAAGAAAGGCCTGGTTATCTACTTCTGAACCACCAGCCAGTGAAAGCCCAGTAGAGCCCCATTGTACTCTGATATCAAGTCCTGGGGTCACCCTGCAGCGGAATGACAGCTCATGAACCCGGCTATGCTGATGACAGGCATGAGTTCTAAGAAGTCCACATGACCTTCTATGCAAAAACTATCAGCATCAGAAAATTTTCTGTTTACCCTGGGCTTTTCAGGATCCGACCTGGAATGATATTTCAATGGGGAGGAATCAATCAGATTTAGAGAATATGGCCAGTGGAAGCAACCCTAATCTCCATATGGATTATATACCACTAAATTGTGCATGGCCTGGTTTAGAATTCTAAAATTCTGGAGTTGAGTGAAATCATGCTGCTTGACATCTGCACAGTCTCTACGTGTGAATTCCCATCACATCGACCTCTGCTGTGAACGGGTTCTGGGAGTCACTAAGAGTTACAGTGGGATATTTGTCTCTTAGGGATCATCCTGTGATTCTGTGTTTCCATTTGAACCAACAGCTGTATGTTGTTTGGTGTTTGTTTCTAGAGCGGATATGGACGTGCAACAAGTTCCGGTGTGGTGAGAAAAAGTTATTGAGAAGCCTCTGCTCCTGCACAGATGACTGCAGGGAAAGGGGCAACTGCTGCATCAACTACAGCTCTGTGTGTCGAGGTCAGGTTTCCCCGGGCCCCTGGCTTCCACAGCAGCCTCAGCTTATCCGGGGCTCTGGAAGAGACTTCCTGATTGACATTAGGTCTCATATTAAAGGGTCAACTGAGAAAACTTTGTTCATTAAAGGAAATTTCAAACACAGGCACGAATAGTGAGATTGGGTTAATGAATCCTGTACACATGGCCCTGCCTGATAACTCTTAACTACATGGCCAATGAGAGGTCCTGGTCCCATCATGGTTACTAGTTGGGCTGAGTTTAACAAGGTCAGTTAAAAGTGATCCGCCACTCCGTAGCAGAAAAAAGAGGTTTGCTTCTCTTTCCTCAGGAAGAATTCGTGTGTTGGAAACCCACAGGGATTCTATCCTAGGATCACTGTTGTCAGAATTGAGCAGAGAGTTTTGTTTTAGAGTGGTGTTGTTGGTTCTTTTTGGACACGTGGCTAGTACTATCTTTCAGCTGTCACCTGTCATTCACTCTCTGTCAGTCTTTGGGATATTTGTTATATGATACTGTGTTTGTGGAAATAAGACTTTCCCAATTCTGGCTCAGTAACCTCACAGTAAATGAAGACTATACCTGCCATGTGTTGAGACAGTAGGTGGGAAATTACTTTTAAAAATTACAGGGTATATAAGCTGGTGTTATTCGGTTGACTTGTCCAGCTGCACAGGGTCCCTTGTCAGGACTTGGCTTTCTGTGATGGGGGACTCACATCAAAGAATTAATGCCAGAAGATTTTTCAGCCAGCAGAAGGAGGGTTGTCAATTTTGGTTAAAAACATGCAAACTTTGAAAATGGACGAGATGCTTCCTGGTTCTTAACAAGTCCAGTAGTATATTTTAGCTTTCTAATTAATCATACCCTCATTTTCTTTTTCTCCCCAGGGTTGTTGAACTCTATTTTGCATTTTCTCCCTGATATCGACTCTTATTTTGAAACAAAATAGTTCCCTTTTTCTATTTCCCCAGTATCATGTCCAATGGTTTCATTTATCAGTTAACACGTTTTGTTTCTCGACTCTAATGTTTCTCGATTGCTACTATGAAATGTGTTCAACTTGTCTTATTTCTTGGAAATGTTTAGGTGAGAGAAGCTGGGTGGAAGAGCCGTGTGAGAGCCTTGATGAGCCCCAGTGTCCAGCAGGGTAAGCTGATGCTCAGAGACTCTAGTTATGTGCCAAGTACTTCAGCTTTCTCTTGCCAAGTTGAGAATAAAAATAAGAACCAATCGTGGACTCATTAATCTTTATTTTCAGTTAGATTTTTGTTTGCAGTGGTAGCATAGAGGTGGTTGTGGTACATTCCCTACCCTGGAAACCTTCAGGAGAGAGAGGGAGAGAGAGAGAGAGAGAGAGAGAGAGAGAGAGAGAGACAGAGAGAGAATGAATATGAATCTAATATATTTAGTGTCATGAATTTAGGTACTAAACTTCTACAAAGGAAGCATCAAACCAAGCTAACTGCCATAGAGTCTGTTCCAATATTGATTTCTAATGGTAAAACTACAAGTCGTGAACTTGTAGCACATGAAAGCTACATTTATTTTTTGGCATTTGTTTCATTTGTTAAACATTTTCCAGATAAGCAAAATGCCTGTGAGAGAACAGCTTATAATTGTTATCATTCATGTCTCCTCCCTCGTGTTCCTAAGGCACTGTGCACAGTCATTTACATGTCGAGTATTATGCAAAGTGCCATCAAAAGAGTTTGTTTGCAGTGGAATGGAAACTTGTTTTTCTTTAAAACAGTGATTTTTTTATCAGCAGTTTATCTTGAGTAGAAAATTCAATTCCTCATGCTTTCAAAAAGATCCTGATTTAGAACTTGAAATTATTATACCAGTACATTTACCTGAATAGCTTTTCTGTCTCAGCTGACTGAATATTAATAATTTTGTACAAATACAAACCCTTGAGGTTATACACAGCTGCTTCTTCTGCAGTGTCTCCCAAAGGAGCGCGGCTCCCCGCTCTTCGTAGAGTCTGTGTAAACATTTCCTCCCTTTTTGTAAGGTTGTAGCGTGTTTGTGTCAGAGGAAGATAGGGAGGAGGTCTGGTTGCAAAAGCCATGGAGAGACAACAGTAGCATTCATATTTTAAATGATCAACGGCATGTTTTCAGTTACCAAGTAGCCCTGGTTCTGAAATTCTGCTGCGTCTAGCTATATCTGGTAGCTAATAGGGCAGTCATAGATAACTGTGAGGAAACATTTCTCTGACTGTTTTCAGAAAACGCTTGCTGAGTTTTTTCAGCAAAAAGCTTTTGCTGGATTTTTTCAGCATAAAACTTGCTTACGGTGGGTAATGTGACATCTCCTTACAGAAGGGTCATGGGGAGGAGACCAGCCAGTCAGGGTGCAGTGTAGCAACGATGACACATACAACTTTCCTCTAGTTCTTCAATGCGTCCTCCCCGCACTGTCATGATCCCAATTCTACCTGACAAATCCTGCTAGACCAGAGGGTGTGCACTGGTACAGATGGGAACCGGAAACACAGGGAATTCAGGACCGATGAGCCCTTCAGGATCAGTGCCAAGGGTGGCGATACCAGGGAGGGTGGAGGAGTAGAAAGGGGGAGCCGATGATAAAGTTCTACCTATAACCTCTTTCCTGGGGTACAGACAACAGGGAGGTGGGTGAAGGGAGACATCAGAAAGTGTACGATATGACAAAATAGTAATAATTTATAAATTATCAAGGGTTCATGAGGTGGGGAGCGAGGAGGGAGGGGAGCGAGGAAGGAGGGGAAAATGAGCTAATGCCAAGGGCTCAAGTAGAAAGCAAATGTTTTGAAGATGATGATGGCAACCAAGCAACCACATGTGCCTCGAATACAATGGATGGATGGATGGATGGATGGATGGATGGATGGATGGATGGTGTAGGAGCTATATGAGCTCCCAGTAAAATGAATAAAAGAAAAACTTACTCACGGCTATCCAGTGAGCAGTGACACATGAGCTAGAGCTTGAAGCTGCAGAATTTCGGAACCATGGGCCTTGTTGCTGCCGCACCATAGTATCCACAGCCATTCCGCTTCGCTGAGTTCAGGATCATCCTTCTCTACCACTGGTGTTTGGCTCCCCCACCCCCACCCCCCCTCACAGGAACTGTCTCTGTGTGCGCGACCACTGTGAGCACTTTCAGTCCTCATTTTGAATCATTTCTCCCTTGTTTTTATTCTTAAATGTGATCTTAGGAGCTCTCAGACTTCTCTGAAATATTGTGATCCTTTAAGCACATTAAGTTAAACGATTGCATATAATAATTGAAATATGAGATGCCATTTATTAAATTCGTGCAATTGGTGTAAGAAACTGATTGTTTCAAAGAAATATATGGAAAGGAAAACATCATTTTGACAATGCTGTTTCTTAGCATGCCTTTTCTTATGAATTGGGAAAACATCATTATAATTTAGTAGCAAAATGCATTGGTCTGATTTTTGGAATGGCGTGCTCTACATGGTAATGAAAAACATAGTATGAGTGCTTAATAAATATTAGTTAGTAATGGGTATGCCTGCTGGATATATACAAATGTAACCACATGCCTCTGAATAGCAAGTCATGTAAAGTAAAATATCCCTTACGAGTATGCTGATGTTGTTCAAGTATGTGCTAGCTGCAAAGGAAAATCATCATTTTACCTGTCAAAGAAAGAGGAACTCTTCCCTGGATGTGTGTCTCTCCTAAAATATACATATTTTTTTCTTTCTTCTTCATTCCTCAGGTTTAAAAAGCCTCCTACTCTCCTGTTTTCTTTGGACGGTTTCAGGGCAGAGTATTTGCACACTTGGGGTGGACTTCTTCCTGTTATTAGCAAACTAAGTGAGTAACTTCAGAGTTTACTATTGAAGTGTGATAGTTTCAATGATCTAGACTAGGGAGGCAGCCCTTTTTGGAAAAGTACTGGCAAAATCTAACTGTTTTACCAAACTACACTGCTGCAGAGTAGTTGAGCCTGATGACAAGGAAATAGTCTGTAATAATGTAATTACTCTGAAACTGCTTAGAAAATACTTCAGAGATAATGTGGTTATCTTAGAATTTTCATTTCTTGGCTGCAGTTTTGATTTCTATTTTGGAAGAAATCATTTAATTAATTTTTTAAAGCATTCTATTTTGAAAATAGAACTTCAAAAAGTCAAGTGCATTTCTGAAATGACACTATTAGAATTGTCACTGAATATTTGCCTTCTAGTTATTATGGACCTATTCCAACTGATCTCAGTCTAAGGCTTGTTTGAATGGTTATTTTGTGCTATTGATGCAGTAGTAGAATGTTGTTTTCCTCCTGGTATTCATGGCAGAGTTTTAAATCATGTTATCAAATAGCATTGTGAATAACAGTTGTATCGTTGTCCTCTCCAGAAGATAAACTCATATAGAGATGTAAAAACTATAAAACTTTGCTCTTGTGATGAATGTTTAAGTGTTGAAATAGTTACAGTGTTGGAACCTGATTACTTTAGTACTCTCCTGGACCTTTTAATTAGTATTTACCAGCATTGTGTATATGATTGAAATATTAAAAATCAATTTCAGTAAATCACATAAAGACTATGGTTATCTTATTAAGTGCCAATTGTTTTCTATAGATGTTAATAATTCTTGTTCTTAATTATCTTGGTAACACCAGGCTTAATCTGAAAGAAAATAGGTTTTATTAGTAATCAGTTTAGATTTTTAAGAAAAGGTAGCAAGGAATTTGCATGGATGAGTTCTGTTCTTTCTAGATACATAAATGGGTTTGAAAGCTTGAATTCAGTCTTTGGTTATCATTTGGAGGATTGTTTGACTCCATGACACCAAACATGGTGTGTTAAGTTCATAATTAAGGAGCTGTAGGTGCTTACATTTCAAGCTTAAAATAGATGCATGCACCCTGATTTTGTGTGTGTGTGCTTTGGACTGAATAAGTCAACTTGTTTTGTTGTTTTAAATGGTTAGGGAAGGTAGCATAAAATTTTCAACAGTTAGAAAAGTCAAGCTGAACTTGTTGCCTTCGAGTTTATTCTGACTCATAGACTCTTTACAGGAGTCAAGCCTGTAAACTGGTGGGGGCTCCGACGGCCAAATAGCCCTCCTATGAAGCCACTGGTGGTTTGAACTGCTGCACTACCAGCAGTTGAGTGCTTAACCACTGTGCCACCTGGAACACACATGCGAGCCTCAAAATTTTGTGGGAAGATGGAACTTAAAGATCATGAATTTCCCCACAAACTTTTTGAAGCCCCCTCATGTATGCTTTGTTTTTAGATGCCACTGAATTGTCTCTGATTTATATCAAGCCCACCAACCACAGAACAAAACCGTGCCCCATCTTAGGGTTCGTTACCATTGAGCCTGCTGCTTCAGCCACTATTGTCATTCCATCTCATGATGGTCTTCCTCTTTTTCCCTGACCCTCTACCATAGTGGTTCTCAACCCTTTGGGGGTCGAAGGGGCTGTTTCACAGGGCTCGGCTGATCCATAACAGTAGCAAAATTGCAGTTGTGACGTAAGCAATGAAAATAATTTTATGGTTGGGCTCACCACAACATGAGGAATTGTATGAAAGGGTTGCGGCCTTAGGAAGGTTGAGAACAGGGGTACACTCTCTAAAGCATGTTGTCCTCTTATAGGGATGGACTCTTCCCTCCTGATAACAAGCTCAAAGTGCAGGAGACTGAGTTTCAAAGCTTCACGTATCAGCGGTTTTCAGGCTGTACTTCTTCCCAAACATGATCTGTTCCTTCTTCTGGCAGTTTGTATGCTCTCAGTATTCTTTACCAAGTACCTCAACTCAAACACACCGACTCTTTTTCAGTCTTGTCCACATTTCACATGGATATGAGACTATTGAAAACCCCACGTCTTGGGTCAGAAATAAAAAAGCCCTCAACGTGGCATCCTTGCTCTTTAATACTTTAAAGAAATCTTAAACAACAGATTTGTCCTAGATAAGACATCACTTGATTTCCTCACAGCTGCTTCCATATGCATTGATAGGAGATCAAACTAAAATGAAAATCTTGATGACTGATAACTTCAGTTTTAGCTCTGTGTTTTGATGCTGCTTATTGGTCCAATTGAGGATTTTTATTTGCGCGCATACATACCCACCCACTACACATAAAAGGCTAACTAACAAAGTATTGCTGCTAGGCTTCTAGTTTATACATACACAGGTTTATTCCAAACAAAACATGTATGAACAGGCGTCTGCTATCAGCAGATGGCTGTAGCTGTGTTCTTCCAGTACTGCCATGCCTTTGTCCCTCAGTCGAGTGCTTTCAAAAAGCAAGCACCTTGCAGCAACAACAGACTGTGAGATGTTGAACTGCTGCGATCTTTCTTTATGTATATCTTCCTGAAGGAGGAGAGGCAGGAGAAAAGAAGTGTTTCCGCAGACCAACAGAACAGTCTGTGGTCTGAGCTTTCTCTAAGTGAAGCTCAAAGCTGCTTCTTATCTTTGAAATGTTGATGAGTCTGCTCAGGTGCAGCTGGTTCTGGAAGAAGGGCCTGGAAGATTACCACCACCCGAGCTTCTGCTTCATCCTGCGTTTTTTGCTGTGAATACAGGGTATTGTTTTGTTTTTTAAGCTATGGCTTGTAATTTAGGTATTCAACCACTGAATAATATCAAAAGGTGTTTATCAAGCATTGTTATTACAGCTTATTCTTCTTGAACTTAGTGTTACGGTTAATATGAGGTGATTAATTTTTTGTTAAATATTATTCTGATTGACAATAAGCTCTTTAATACTGAATTTGAATCTATAGTGTTGCTTCATAAATATTTTATAAAAATTTAAGTTTTATATGGTGAAAAATCCTCCCTGGCTAATAAATCCTTTTCCAACATTTAGACGGCCATGTTACTGAAACTAAGGGGGTTAGGAAATTCTCAGATATATTTAATAGCCATCTTTTTCCTTTTCTTCCCTTCTAGAAAACTGTGGAACATATACTAAAAACATGAGGCCAGTGTATCCAACTAAAACGTTTCCCAATCACTACAGCATTGTCACCGTAAGTTATGTTTTAACTGTTCTTTGTTCCTAGAGGCGTCCCTAGGTCATGCCAATGCCTCTGTGTTTCACTTCCAGCTGGAAGCTTGGCTGTTGGAACTGACTCAGAGGCATGCTGGAAGACAGGCTTCGTGGGCTGCCTCTGGAAGGTCACAGCCTGAAGCCCGTGGTGCAATTTTACTCTGTCCACATAGGGGCCACTGTTAGTTGGAATTGACTTCATGACAGCTAAGAACACAACACGCTCCTAAGGAGGGACAAGCAAATGCTACATGTTTCAGATCAGAGCCCCAAACCACTTCCTTTCCCACGAGCAGCTCCATGAGGGCAGCTAGACCCTGTCCGTTGATCTGCAGTTCACTAGCTATGATCTTGACCTTCTGTATCTCACTTTTCTCAATTTTAAAAGCAAAGGACTAACGACCCTCCCATGACCTGTTGGTTTTGTCTTGATTTTTAGAATCTCTGATTCTTAGGTCATGATTTTTCTCAATTGCGTGATTGTTTATTCGAGCCAAAAAAAAAAAAAAACCCAAACCACTGCCCCACTGTCACGTGCTCTCGACCCATTGTTCTCAGTCATCTGAAGCAAGCCACTTTGTCTGACTGCACAAAAGGGTTCAGCTCTGTTTGGGTTTTAATCACAGCTCCCAGATTTAATTTGAATCTGGAAAAAAAAAAGTAGACTTCATTAAACCTTAGAGCTGAAGCCTGAAAATTAGTGCTTTAGATTGTGCTTATTATAGTACTAAACTATTCTTAGACCTAAGCAATAGCTGTTTGCTTTGCAAACAAAAAAAAAAGTTACATCCAGCAATGCAAAAAGATAAATATTTTTTGTTATCTTTCACAATTTGGGAGGCTACCTATTTATATAGAAATTCATCCATGCCAGTACCTATTTGTTTTCTTTAATCACACGCATTTTGAACACAAATTGCTATCCAGTTTGCTGACTGGTTGTATTTCAACAGTTTTCTTATTCTTCTTTCCTTAACCTTTATTAGAAATCCTCATAACTGCAGTTATCCATTTCTCTTTTATGGTTTTATTCTGTGATAACAGTAGAAAAGGTCATAACTTACCTAATAACCTGTATTTTTTTTTAATCTTTTAGGGACTTTATCCAGAATCTCATGGCATAATTGACAACAAAATGTACGATCCCAAAATGAATGCTTCCTTTTCACTTAAAAGTAAACAGAAATTTAATCCTGAGTGGTACAAAGGAGAGCCTGTGAGTTGTTGTTTGTTTGTTTGTTTCAACTATTAAAATGAGTTCTTTCATTATTTTCCTCAGAGGAAATTACCAGATATCCCAGAGCTTTTAATAACAATTTCACTTTCTTTCTGTGGTCATCCCTTGGTCGATTGAAGATGAATGCTGATAATTTTAAGAACGATTTGTGTTTAATGAGAATAGTTCATTTTTGAGCTGGGCATCTGCTTGACTCCCCTGTGTACCAGTGGCATAAAGCAGGGTGTCAAACTGGCAGCCCATCAGCCGCATGTGTCCCCTAAGGTAATTGTTTGTGGTTTAGTCTAAGCCTAAGCTTTCCTTCATGACAATTTTTTTTCTATATTCATTTTCTTTCAGAGTCTCATGGGCCACAAACAATTACCTCAGGGACTGCAGGCTGTCAGTGTGACATCACTGGCATAGAGTAGTTGTCTAGGGGGAATAGGCTCAGACTATACAGAACTAATTTGTTTTTGAAGAAGATAAGCTGCTTTATTTGTGTATGTTAACTCAGAATGTTTTCTCTGATTATGATTTAGATATGATTTTTTCATTTAAAAATTTTTTCACAGTGAGTTTAAAGGGATGGTATGGATATTCATCTTAGGATGAAAAACACAACAAAACTTAATGGTTAAGATTGCAGGAAACAGATTCAAACTCAAGCTCCTGACAGAGCTGTGTGAATGAAAAAATTATTTTTCCTGTGCCTCAGTTTTCTCATGAGTATATTGTCGATAATACTGATAGCCACCTGTTGGTATATTGGTTGCCTGTTGTTCTGCAGTCCTGAAGGTCCACAGTTTGAAACCAGCAGCAGCTCCGCTGGAGGAAGGCAGGGCGTTCTGCTTTGGTAAACAGTTACAGTCTCGCAAACTTTCAGGGAAGCCCTACCTTATCCGATAAGGGTCTCTCAGAGTCAGCATTGACTCAATGGCAGTGAGTTGAGGGTTTCTGTAATGATTGTGTAAATTAACAATGCCAAACACTTAGAAGAATCATTTTTACTACAATCAATTTTACTATATTACACTGTAATAGGGCTGAGCCCTGGTGGCGTAGTGGTTGTGTGTGGAACTGCGGCCCACTGGGATGGAGGTTCAATTCCAGCAGCGACCCCACAGGAACAAAGACTGGGCCTCCTACTCCCACCACCAGAGAGCAGTGATGCCCAAAATACAAAACAAATACAATGTAATAATAAGGATTTAATTTCTGTTAGTTACATATGTGAAAACACCACTTAATTAGAGACGTGCATTTGTGAATTTTCCTTCTCCCCTAAAGACCTATTAATTAGGTTGCTTCCAGAAACTATAGGGTATGCCAGCTTAATGCTCATCTTTTTCAGATGACTTTGATCTCTGATTACTTAATTTCATTTTGCTACACTTCAGTGACTCACTATCATTCCCTTTGATGTGATTATTATAGTCTAACTGCAGGCACTTATTACCATTAAAAAGATCTGCCACTTGAGAGGAGTGTATATTGATGTTGGACGAACATACTGTTTCCTAAGAGAAGATTGGTGGTCTAATTTACTAACTTTCCTTCGTTATCTTCCCCAGATTTGGCTCACTGCTAAGTATCAGGGCCTCAAATCTGGCACATTCTTTTGGCCAGGATCAGATGTGGAAATCAATGGAGTTCTCCCAGACATCTATAAAATGTACAATGGGTATGTATGGATGTCTTTTCTTCAAGAGGAGCAGTTATAAGAAACTGCTTTTTTTTTTTTTTAGACATCCAAGTCGGAGGTATCATTTTAATTGACTGTAGTCATCTCCATCATACTCTCTGTCCAATCTCCAGGTTATTCTCCGCCCTCCAGGGAAATCACCGGAGGCTCATTCCCTGAGCAGATCTGCACATGTATTTGGGGCTTCCATTCTGCTCCAAAGCCTTCATCTCACTTTTTCCTTCATATCCACTGCTAACATCTAGGATTTAAACATAATAGCTGAAAATTGAGAGCTTTCAGAATAAGAACTTAAAACCTTTTAGATAAATTATAGATTGAGCTAGAGGTTTTCCAGAAAGCGCTGGCAATCTGCTGAAGCTTTTGCTCAGGTATTGGGGTGGGAATAAAGAGTGAGATTGTGTTGAAGGAGGAGGATTGAGGGTGGAGGCATAACTTCAGGAAAAAACCAAAGCCAAAACACAAACTAAGAGAAGAGAAGATAAAAATATTAAAGGGGAAACTTAGGTCTCTGGAATTATTATTTAATGAAACTGCTAATCTATGTTTGCATTTACAAATTGCTATTTTTTGCTTTTAATATGAAAAACTGATAATAATAATAGCATGCCTATGGTATTTAAAATCCATGAGGTATTGTGTAACAAAAAATGAGTATATATATATATATATATATTTGTTGTTCCTTTGACTAAATTTTAGCAGAACCATAAAATAATAATTAATATTTATTTTATTTAGGGAAGTTTTGTGGAAAAATAATTTCTCTCCCACTGATATATTTGAAACAAACAGAAAAGACCATAAGTACTAGGTGTTCCATACTGATGGCAATCTTCTGCTCTTATTTTAATCTGACTAGTTCAAATGAGCAGAGTATAATATCTCTATCTTACATTGTCTTCATTTTGAAAGAAATTCCGTGGATGCTAATTGAGATTTTATGTCATCAGTGTGTGAGACTTTCATGAGGTTTCCCTGTGGAAACATTAACACATGGGTCTCTCTTTTGATCAGGCATTGAGATTCTCAGATACTTTATATCCTGACATACAGGGAGCATTTTTTTTAAAACCCTTTAGAACTTATGTGTGCAATTTAACTAATTTTGCCTTCAGGATAAGAAATTTAATTGTGAAAATAAAAATGTGACAGGGTTTCAATACCATTGATTCTTGGAACTGCTTTAGTTTCTCGTAATTCGGTTGTCAGAAACAAACGCATGTTTATGTTCAATGCAAGCCATCGCTCACCACAGATCTGTTCCCTTTTGTCATTGGTTGTAGTTCAGTGCCATTTGAGGAACGGATTTCAGATGTTCTTAAGTGGCTGCGGCTTCCTGAAGAGGAAAGGTATGTTCATGACTAATTTTGTACTCCTTGGTCTGATAGAAATGACAGAATGTTTTAGAATCAACTATTTGTGGTCGATGGGCTATATACAGGCTATGGTATTTTATGTCCAAATGAGCTCTTTTGTGAACTTATTGTTGTCACCTTTGGAAGAATGTCAAACCTTTAAATTATTTCCTAGCAAGTTTAGAAATGTTACCACAGTATTGCCAAAATTTCAATTGCTGTCAATTGTTGAATTCTTTCTATTCTGTTTTTCACTGTGTTCGTAAAATATTACATTTTGATACTGTTTGATTTAGACCACACTTTTACACTCTGTATTTAGAAGAACCAGATTCTTCAGGTCATTCCTATGGACCCGTCAGCAGTGAAGTAAGTACATTTTTATCAGTGATTATGCTATGAAACATCCTATCATTTAATTGAACCTGGCTTTGAAGCAGGTATCTGGACTGTCATGCAAGATTCCATGACTTCTGGGGAGAATGTTTAGCACAATTTTACTAAAACAAAGGATGTACATAATTAAAATAAAGGTTGGGAGATTGTTTTTCTCTCACTTTCCATGTTGCTAAATTGAGCCGATTGTGAGTTAAACTGTTCTCTATTTTATTCTTTACATCTTAGTTACTTACAGTCTTCTGCCTCAGCTTAAAATTGAAATACTTTTTGATAATCCTATTTCTGTATTTTGCATCTTATTCTGATTTTACTTACCCACACCATTTTGTAATAGGGAAGACTTCAAATTTCTCTGAAGATATAAGTTGATGTGTTGAATAGAAGAAAAATCTTTGTCTGACGTCTTTCTGGGAGCCATATCTCTCATCAAATGAGACCACACAAGAGACCTTTGTTTCAAAAGACTGGCGATTTTAAAAGCCATAAAGAAGTTAAAATAATTGTTGTTTTATCAAGTAGTTACTAGGAAACTCAAGACAGGGAAGCAATTCATAGTGTCCTTCTTAGTTTAACATCTTGTTTGACCTGATGTTCCGTCAAGAATTTAGCCAAATCTTTAAATGTTCTATATATATAGTGTTTCAGAACAATAGACACCATTTTCTGGTTTCTTGTGGCCAGACTTTTTGTTTCATTATTTGATGTCAGAACACAGGAAACCTCAGAACAGAAAATGACTTTCCTTCTTGCCCCTTATTTCTTAGCTGGCTAATTCACATTTTACCTCTGATCTAAGATAGCAGAAGTAGTAGTAAGTACAGTTTTGTGAATGTTCTTGGTGAAAAGGAGAAGTGATATCGCTTGCGACCCTAGTTTCTGAATCCTTGTTTGTTTGTCTTTAACCTTCTGTGAATTTCAAACCCAAGTGGTTATAAGACCACGACATGTTCTGGAAAAAAAAAATACACCCGTTCTCATTAGTTTCACCTCTAAATTGTCCTATTCTCTGGTCTTGTATCTGAAGCTTGGAGGGTTATGCGTCCCAGAGCCCTTTAACACATGTTCTCAGCCCGAGCCTGACTAGTTAGGGCTCCTTGGGGCCCTGTTTTGCAAGTACTAATTGTACTCATAGGACACAAGGTCTCTGCTCCAGGATCCTCGAAAAGGAGGGAAAGCCACAATGAGTGAGGGTGACTTACTAGCCCCAGCCGAGACTCAGACGTCTCAAAGACCGTGAAGATGATGCCAGGACCAGGCACTGTTTTGTCCCGTAACAGATAAAGTGGTTATGAGCTGGAGCCATGTGCACAGCCCCTGCATCCATGACCACTTCAACAGGACAGCCCCAAACGGCGTTTTGTCTGAAGTAATAGCAACAACACAAGAAGGAAGACAGAAAAACTGCTCATTTTTCTTACTTAACAGCAAAAATGTGTTGCTGTCAAGTTGATTCAAACTCATCACAACCCTATTGGGTGAAGTAGACTTGCCCCCTGGGGTTTCCCATGCTGTGATTTTTACAGAAGCAGATTGCCCTCTGTTTCTTCTGAGAATAGATTTGAACCACCAACCTTTTGGATGGCTGCCCAAATGCCTAATTCCTGAGCCACAAGAATTCAAAGAAAAGAAAATGGAGAGAGGAACATTACTTATTTAGACCTTTTGTATTTTTCCATCAGAATCCATTTCCCACAAGTCCAATGTAGTTCAGAGTCCTGTTATGCCCTTGATTTGCTTCCGTTCTTTAAGGAGAAATAGTCTTGCTTAGAGGTGGGATAGGCAAGATGTGGGGTCAGCCAACAGTGTGGCCATGCTGTCATCAGTCAAGGGGCCACTTTTCTTCATTAATTTATTTTTGTAGCTGTCCCCGGTTTTCTATCCATACTACAGTCTTTCTGAGCTGGAAAGACTTACATAGCAATGGGTAAAAGTCTCATGTACTTAGGACGTATGTGTAGGTCGGTTGGGTACACCTGCTGGTAATTTTGAGGAGCAATGGGATCTGCTTCTATGGGGAATGGGAACAATAAGACATTGAGGACTGTGTTCGCCCTCTGAGCCTAACTTTGATGATGTGCTTTCTCTCCTTAATTTGATGTTGCTCTTTTAGCTGCCTCAAGTCGTTCCAACCTCTAACAACCTTAAGCACAACAGAGGGAAGCACTGCCCGTCTGGACTTGCATGCTCTTTGAGTTCTCGAGTCCTTAAGCATTCCAGCATTTATTCCAAACAGTTTTGGCATCTTTTGCCATTTTGCTTCTCCCAATTTTGTAGCTTTTTCTATTATTGTTTGATATCACACCCTACATGTTTAAAAACCAGTCCTGCTTTTTGTAGGTCCCTAACAAACTTTCCATAATTTCTGACTCATCTTTATTCAAGTTTGAGCCAGTGACTTTTCACATCATATCCATCATCTTGTAAACGCTCTTAAATTCTCAGGCTATTGGCACATCAAACTCAGCTTGTCTTGACATTGAAAAATTCCAGTTCATTTGCTTGGATTCCTTTGAGTGAGACCATCATGAAAGAAAAGGTCTCCGATTTCAGTGCCCTCCCATGACTGTGATGATGAAACGGGTTTGGCATGTTAAAGCAAAGCCTCCCGGGTGGTTTTGAATGGAGAGAGGAAAAGATACATGCCAGAAACACGGTGACAAAACCATCTGCTTTCTCTGCCCTTGTGATTTTTATGTATGGAACGCATGCCATTTGTAAGGAGGTTTCCAACTGTATTTATAGAAGTCGTAACTTGACAACTTAGACACACAGAAGCATCAAAAGCGTGTTCATGAGCACTTTAATACTTCTGAAAATTAGAGAACTGTGTCATTTCCCAGTGAACATTTAACATGTTTACTCTACCAAAAAGCACAGGAAGAAGCTATATAAAATGAAGTGAAGATTGTAACAGGTATACATGTATTTCTATCCAAATACATTGGACTTGAGATAGTTATGGTTTTTAGATAGTTATCATAAAGTTGAGTCTGATGAAAGAGGTAGGTAGCATTCTGAGCTAGGAGAGCTAATCAGATCAGCTCATGTTCTGCTGAGGGTTAAGAGTAAGCAGGTGCAGACATCGGGCAATTCCGCAAGGACCTTAAGGCTTGGGAAGGCAGAAGGGCAGTGAAAGAAGAGGAAGACTGGCAGCGAGGTGGATTGATCCGGTGGCTGAAGCACTGCGCTCAGACACGACAACTGTGCAGATGGCACAGAGCCGGGCCAGTGCTTCCTCCTCCAGCCTGTGGGGTTCCCGTGAGTTGGGACTGGCTGGAAGGCATCTACCAATAAAAAACCCACACCACTTTTAACGGTTGGCAGTTCTCTCATGCCCTTTGTGTCTTAAATGACCTGTCTTAGCCCACTGGAAGTTCGCCGTAGTAGTTGCACCATTGAAGTATGCTTCTTTTTAGCAGATAACTTTACACAGACAATGCCGTTTGCATGGAAAGCCTCACTGGGGATTCCTTCTGTTTCCCAGGTCATCAGAGCATTGCAGAGGGTCGACGGCATGGTCGGCATGCTGATGGATGGACTTAAGGAGCTGGACTTACACAGATGCCTGAATCTCATTCTCATTTCGGATCATGGTAATCTGGACTGATGTTATTGACCTGACTGGCTAAGTGGGATCACACTCCCCAAAGAAGAGGTCTCCTTGATTATTGTTTCATTTTCTCCTCTGAATGGTGTAGTTAATGGTTTGGGATATTAAAGATTCATTGAATATGCTTATAACACTGAATGTAGTCGATTTATACCCTAGAAATATCATTTCTTTCAAAATAGTCTTATAGGAGTCACTAAGAAAAATTAGATAAAATGCAAAGTGCGAACAAAACAAGTTACCAATGAGTCTACCAAGTAAAATGCACCTGATCTTTTCTGGGGAAGGCTTATGCCAGTAGTTTGAGTGATAACTATACCTTTTTTAAATATTAAATTTTAATATATCTCCTCTGATAATTTTAGGGCCTTATACACCTCTTCACTTTCTTATTGAATGGTAGCCCTGACTCCAAAGGTAGTATATATTAATTTTGACAATATTGTAGTTCCGTTTCACTTAACTGTGATCTTCTGTACTGTGTGTAAAGAAGAAAGTAGAAAACAGGTTATGTTTTTGGGTGCTCCTTTAGAAATAATTACTGATAACTATTTCCAGAAAAAAAATCCCTAAAAAGGGTCATATTCCAAAGAATCTCTACTCCTGGAGTGAGAAGAACTCAAACTCAGTGCTATTAAGTTGATACTGACTCATAGTGACCATATAGGATATTGTGGGATTCCCCTCCCCTCCTCTCCCACCAAGTTTCTGAGATTGTAACTCTATATGAAAATAGGAAGTCATATTTCTCCCTTGCGGTGCCTGCTGGTTTTGAACAGCCAACCTTGCAGTTAGCAGTCCAATGTATAACCACTACACCACCAGTGCCCTGGTTAATTTCCTAGGTTATTTGGGAGAAATACTCAGTGTTTGGGCTATTACATTAGTCTAAAATGATCATAATGCATTCCACTTCATTCAGTGTACATTTAATACATAAACAAGAAGCAACATGAAATTAATTTTAAGTGAGAGAAAAGAAAAACATTTTGAAAAAGATCAAGCTGTGGATCTAGGTGAATTCATCGTCTTATGTATTAGATGCTCATCTAACACAAGTGCTAAACCCAAGGCTAGTGCTTTATATGCTAAAGTGGAATCTTCTGTTCTATATGTTAAATTTTTAAGTTAAAGTTGTAACTTGTTTGGGGATATTTTCCTTTAGGTATGGAGCAAGGCAGTTGTAAGAAATACATATATCTGAATAAGTATTTGGGAGATGTTAAAAATATTAAAGTCGTCTATGGACCGGCTGCTCGATTGAGGCCCACTGATGTCCCAGATAAATACTATTCATGTAAGTAGATCTCTATGCTAACTTTAAATGGGATTGCATTCAGAATACATTCTGCTCAATCATTCTAGCTAAACTAAAAGTAATCAATTCAGTTCAGTAACCTCCTCATGATAATTCTTCAGTGCATCCAAGAAGATTCAACGGGATTAGATGCAAGTTAGATCATGTATCTGTTTTGTTGTTTTAGGGCTCAGCCTCATATTTGATAAACCTTGTAGAATTTTAAGGAACACAGGTGTTCTTTACTTGCAGGGGTCAAGCTTATTTGTATTAGGAAACAGGTTGAGAAAACTTAGCTGTGATTTATTCACGCTTAATTCATGGATGAGACTGCATTAAGATAACGTACAGCCATATTAGAATAATATTCTCTTAAGAGGAGGTAGGCTGGGAGACTTGACAGTTGTATAAGCAATTGATTCTTTTTTTGTTTTGTTTTCGGTTTTTTGGGCATCACTGCCCTCTGGTCGTGGGAGTAGGAGGCCAAGCCTTTTGCTCCTGTGGAGCCACTGCTGGAATTGAACCTCCATCCCAGTGGGTCGCAGTCCCACGCACAACCACTACGCCACTGGGGCTCAGCCCAAGCAATTGATTCTTGTCCAAAGAAATGACTTCCTGAAGCCATTTCCAAAAATCCCTAGTAAGAATGTCTATTGCCCCCCTCCCAGGGGGACAGACAGCAGAAAAGTGGGGGAAGGGAGACAGTGGATGATGTAAACTCTGAATAATAGTAATTTAGAATTTATCAAGGGTTCATGAGGGACAGAGGGTTCAGGAGGGAAAAATGAGGAGCCGAGATCAAAGACACAAGTAGAAAGAAAATGCTTTGAAAATGGTGATGGCAATATATGTATAAATGTGCTTGACACGCTGGATGACTATATGGATTGTGATAAGAGCTGTCAGGGCCCCCAATGAAAGTATTAAAAAAATGTGTATTGCCAACAGGGAAAAAGAAAACATTTCACAATCTCTCTCAAACACATTCAGACCCCAAACTGCCATGAAAATTTTAAACATATGCCTTCTTTTTCAAATCAAGCCCATTTTCATAACTATTTCTACCTCTGTCACCCCTTTTTGAATCTCACCCTTTATATCTTTCAGAAACTTTAAGGTAAATCTTTTTTGTTACAATGAATGTTGAAACAGAAAAACTATATATATAGTTATATATATAGTTATATACATGTAACATGTATACACACATATGCAATGGTTAGTTTTGGGCATTGCAGTGCTCTCTATTTTGTAGATGCTGCTGGGTAGTCATAAGGAGAGAGAGAGGCCTTCCTGCAGGAAAGTGGTTGGGCAAAGAACATGACCAAGGTGATCAAAGCAGTGGTTTCATAGACACAATGACAAGTTCTAATGAGGGTCTTCAAAGACGTTATGAAGGAAGTGCATGATGGCTATAGGATCAGTTACAAATAAATGACTTGGGCAGCGTCAGTCCCCACTGATGTTCAGGATGCAACTGCGTAAGCTTTTGTAGTCCGAGTGAAAGGAGGTGGGGCAGGAGTGTGTGTATGAGCTGAGGGCCTCCAAATAAAAAACCAACCCCCTTGCCATGGAACTGAGGGCAACTCATAGTGACTCTTTAGGACAGAGAACTCCATGGGGATTCCAAGGCTGTACATCTTCACTGAAGTCGCCTGCCTGATCACGGAGCCTGGTGTCTTCTAACCGAAGACCTCTCAGTTAGCAGAGGAGCTCTTACCAACACCCAGGGCATCTTAATTAGGACCTTAAGTTTTCCAAATGGAAGCACAGCACACACCCCCTTACACACACCACACAGAACATTATTGTCTATTTATCACCATGCATTATTTATATATGGGTTTCAAAGAGCTCATGGAAAAATGCCAATATCTTTGAGTTCCATTTTTCAATGGACTCTTTGAAGCCTCACCTCCACACTCTGTGTGTGTAGCATATTCTTTTATCTTGGTAATTTTCTCAAATTCATGGAAAATGTGGCTGAAGAGGCTAAAATTGTTACTGATCTGCATCACATAGTATACAATGCAAGTTTCATTTCAATACTACTCCCCTTGACCTTACGTTTAAGTTCTGGCCCATGTAGCCATGTTCTTTAGAAATTCTGAAACTATCCTTAAATACTGAAGTATATAGGTAAAAAAGGATGATTTTCCTTTCTTGAGGACTTTTACTTCCAAGCTCAGCTCCCTTCTCTAGAGAAACACTGTTAAGTGTGAATGTTTCTTTCCAGGTGTTTTCTATGCATATTCTAAACACATGTTTATTTGCTTGTTTTTTTGTTTTGTTTTGTTTTTGGCATCACTATGCTCTCCGGTGGTGGGAGTAGGAGGCCCAGCCCCACTGCTGGAATTGAACCTCTGTCCCAGTGGGCCGCAGTCCCGCGCACAACCACTACGCCACTGGGGCCCAGCCCTGTTTGCTTGTTTTTTAAAAAAAACTGTTTTACACATTGTAATTATACTAGATTAGATAAATAGATAAATAGTTCTTCAAATCTTTGGATAGATGGATTGACAGAGAATTCGCTGAATGACTAGATGGCCAGAGAGATAAACAAATTCACAGATGGATAGATTGGCAGATGTTCTGTAGCTTGCCTTTTCATTGAACAATATGACAGGATTTCATGGGCAGCAGGGGCAACCATCAAAGGAAGATTGTTTTATTCCTTTCAATATGACGACTGCTTAAGCTGTTCGAAATATGCTTTGGCATTCATTTTTAATAATAGCATACCATGAATCCTTAATTCTTTGTTTGTTCTTATGTTTCAGTTAATTATGAAAGTCTTGCAAGAAATCTTTCTGTGAGTATTCTTATCTTGTCATCTAATTATTGTTAGTTTTGTATAGCACATATATTTAGAAAACTAGTTCTAGGGTATTTGTTCTCGGGATTGTAGGACTAGAATTTTTGAGTATCTGGGACAACATTTAAATGCTCTCTGGCTCTTAAAGATCTTTATCATTATGTCTGAAAGAGAATTTATTTATTGACCTTATAATATTCAAAATGCATAAAAATACTATCTGAAAAATAAAATGTGCAGATGTTTACAGATGTATAATGTATATAGATGTATCATTATCCATACTGTGAGCATTTTGGTTTATTCCCTCCCATGGTTTACTTTTTTTTTTTTGACATCACTGCCCTCTGGTGATGGGAGTAGGAGGCCCAGCCTTGCTGCTGGATTTGAACCTCCAACCCAGTGGACTGCAGTCCTGTGCACAACCACTACGCCACCGGGGCTCAGCGGTTTACTTTTTCAATGTTGGTTTTTAAATAAGATTTTGTCATATACTATCTTCTTTTCACTTGATGTATTTTAACTATTAAAAAAATTCTTAAAATTCTACTAATGCAAATGTTTGAAAGTACAATCATCAATACCTTGAATATAAGGGACCTTAAAACCTTCTTGAAATATACTGGTTTTAAATTACACTTTTCTATGAGCTTTGTGAAGTACTATCATGTAATTCAATGTAAGGAATTATTACTTAACTAAAAATATTTTATCCGGGCCTGAGCCCCGGTGGCATAGTGGTTATGCGCGGGACTGAGGCCCACTGGGATGGAGGTTCAATTCCAGCAGCGGCTCCACAGGAGCAAAGGCTGGGCCTCCTACTCCCACAACCAGAGGGCAGTGGTGCCTCCCTCCAAAAATATTTTATCCAGTTGTGAAATTCAACTCGAACACTACAGGAATTGTAAAAACTTTTAGTTATTTTTGCATCTGTGACTTAGTGGATATGCTAATGAAATGTCTGTGAGACAGAAGTCTTCACTTTTGAAAATCATGAACCTTTTTCTAAAGAGTTTCCTATAATTATTTCTTTTCTTTGTCTTTCACAATTTCAGTGCTTGGAACCAAACCAGCATTTTAAACCTTACTTAAAACAGTTCTTACCTAAGCGTTTGCACTTTGCCAAAAGTGACCGAATTGAGCCTTTGACATTTTATTTGGATCCTCAGTGGCAACTTGCCTTGTAAGTTCTGGCAAACTTCCATGTAATTGTAGCTGACAGTTTAGTAACTCATGGTAATGGTGGGCCCTTCCTCGACATGTGAAACGTGCACCAGTAGGATTCTCTTCATGCTAGGTTGGGGTTTCCCAGTCCCAGCTTCATCACATTGTGACCGGATGACTCTCCTCAAGGCAACTGTCCTGTCAAGGGGAATATTTGGCAGACTCTATCTGCCCTCCCCCCTATGTGACAACCCCAACTGTCTTCAGACATGGTTCAAGAGACACTGGAGTGAGTCGCCCTCAGATGAAAACCATGCCTTTATCCCACCACATAAATAGTGTTGTGTTTTTTACCCCTTATGCTGCTTATTTATTAACTATCATGTGTCCTTATATCTCGTCTGCATGTGATAGGTACGTCTCATAATAGTTTCAAAATAAGATTCCCATAGACTAGCATTTTACTGGCAAAAGCACTTCACTTTATAATAATGAACAGTTATCTTCACTCTATAGAATTTAAAGTTCTCCTTATACAATCTATCAATACACTGGGAGCTGATGAATTATCTAGAGGGTTAATATTGTTACTATCTCACAACCTGATCATGAACTCTTTTGAGGGTTGCCAGAAGGGATAATAAATGTCCTCAGGGAGCAAAAACCAAACTGTGAACCAGAATTCAATCAACAGACTTGCACTTTTGCTGGAACGCGTTTTCTGTATGAGGAAGAAGAATAAACGATAGGGGGCAGTCCTTCCTCTTCAATGGGGAGTGAATATGTAGAGACTCACTACTATGTTCCAAGAATGTCCATGGGTTATATCAACCCAACATGACAAAATTGAAACCAAGAGTAAATCCTTAATTTTTTCCATGTCAATAATTTAACTGTAGCAGCTACTAACTAATCACTGAGGGATCGCTTAAAACCCGTTCTGCCTCTGTAGCACATTTCTCTATGATATCAGCTGTAGTTTTCCCCTCTGTACTAGCTGGCTGTTTTATAATTGATTTGTCTAACAAATAAATGCAGAAATGAACTCCCAAAACTGTTCAAAGGTAGTTTATTTGCTTAATAAAATTTTTTTTGCATGCCTTACATATATCTGTCATCTTAGGGTTACCAACGATGTTTTTTTGAGTAAAATTCACCTTATTCATTGATATATGTTAAAATTAGGAACCCCTCAGAGAGGAAATATTGTGGAAGTGGATTTCATGGCTCTGATAACTTATTTTCAAATATGCAAGTAAGTAAGCATATTTTCTTTTAAAGATATCTTTTTAAAAACTAGTGTGTGAAATTTTAGACTGAAAAATGCAGACTGATTAACTGTCTTGAATGAAGCGTTCACTTTCATAGGGTATGGCATCAAGAACAATGATCAGTACAGCTACAACAGTCAGGATATCTTGAGCTGGGTGTACCAATGGGTACAGACAAAAGGAGAATAGAATTGAGAATGAAATTGAATAAAATATACTTACACTTCTTTGGTTTGCCAACCTTTGGCCCAGGTGCAAGTTCATGTGATGAGGAGAGAAAAGTTTCTTCAGTAAATGGTACTAAAAAACATGGATTTCCATATGGAGAAAAAAGGAAACAGAATCCATTCCATATAAGCATGCATTAAAAACAAGCTCAAAATGGGTAGAGGACCTCAACCTGGAAACTAAATTTATAGAATTTTTATTCAATTTTACATTCCTCTGTTTCCTGAGTAAAGAAATTTGATGGCACAGTGGTTAATCCACTCAACTGCTCAGGCCACCAGCCGCTCTGCAGGGAAAGAGGCGAGTGTCTGCTTCTGCGCAGAGGCTCAGCCTTGGAACCCCACCTGGCCAGCCCTACCCTGTCCTCCAGCGGTCAGTGGGCATCCACTCCACAGCACCTGGCTTCCTGGGCATGCGGCTTAGCACCTTGTTACTAATGATTTTACGTGTATTAGTGCACCCTTAAGAATATTACCCTTGGACTGAGCCCTGGTGGCGTAAGTGGTTGAGTGCGGGACTGCGGCCCGCGGGCTCGGCGGTTCAAATCCAGCGACGTCTCTCAGGGGCGGCACTGGGTAGCACCCACGACCACCTGAGGCAGTGATGCCCACCAAAAAAAAAAAAAAGAATATTACCCTCAAACATAAAACTCAGTGACTTTAACAGGTGAGAAGAGACCTGTTTATGTTCTAAAAGAAGATAACCGCTTATATCTACCAGTATACAGCTCTTTAACGTGTTAAAGATACCTTCATGGTCATATTTTCATTTGATCCTACATGCAGTGTGGGAAGTGAGGAATGTGAAACTAGATCTCACTTCATTAAGGCACAAGGATTTTCATCATCCATTCTATTGTGATTGTCCAAAGAGTTGCAGTAAAGCTAAGTAAAAGACACCGGGTTCCCTTTAGGTTATAGCTGTAACTGGATCCATTAATAGCCTAAAAAATACATTGTGGGGGGGGGGCAGTTTCTCTTTATTGCAATATAAAAAGTATAAATATGCGTGTTGTGTGTATACCCACAGAATGTGGACTGCCTCATTTTTTAACAACTGGATACATGCCTGCAGTGCTCTGATAGACTCTTCTTTTTGGATCTAGGCTCTTTTTATTGGCTATGGACCTGGATTCAAGCACAGTATTGAGGTTGACAGCTTTGAAAATATTGAAGTTTATAATTTAATGTGCGGTGAGTGTGACCGGGGGCCACCAATCCCTTCTGCACACAAGGAGATGGGATAGAATTGTCTAGGTGGGCGCCTCGTGTAGACAATGGTGGAGACAGACCCTCACCTTTTTACCTTGCTTCTTCCTGACCTAGAGGCACTGAAAACAAAAACAAAAACAAAACTTTAAACCTATCAGCGGATTGCTTATGTTTCCTGTACTGGGATGCACACTATGAAAGTAGAATGCCCACAGCTTGTTTGTTAGTGTGTATGTTCCGAGTCGTGAAAACTGACTCAGCACCGCACCGGAGGGAGCCAGAGATAATGGTGTGGGTCAGTGAAGCATGGGCAAACCAGACAACACATTGTGTAGAGATCATAGTGTGAGAGATGGCAACCTCAGTCCTTGTTAAAGACATGGACGAGTACCCAGGAGGGAGATTTTCAGCTTATTGTGCAGTGCACCATATGAACTAATGATGTTTGTGGTGGGGAATTGAGTTTAAAATACTATTCTATTTTATTATTGACACACACTACAAAACTGTAGGTATAATTCTTTTCATGGGAGCATATGCACCTTAAGAGAGGTATATATCTATCCTCAAGTACTTGGATCAGGACTTGGCACATAGTAAAGGCTTTGCTGCATAAATGCTTCCTGTGTTTTTTATTATTAAGAGCGTGGGCTTTATATACAGATAAAGCTGGTTTCAGAAAGAAAAAAAAAAGCTGGTTTCAAATCCGTGACTTAGCTCGCTTTGGCAGCACTTATACTAAAATCAAATCATTGACCTAGTTCTGAAAGGTTTGAGGCCCCAAGTGAGGCACTGTTATTGCACATAAATATTGGTGATAAAACTTGACTTATTAAGTTTTCTTAAGGATTAAGTTAGCATCTATATACTAATACATGGAAGTCATTCAGCAAATGATAACTCTCATGATCATAAACAGGTATGCGTCAAATTAATGCCTGCAACAAGAAACATTAAAGAAACAAACAAAGCACTGTCATCCAGTCAACCATGATGCATAGCGACCCTATGTGAAGGAGGTGAACTGTGCCTGTGGGTTTCGGAGACTGTAAATCTTTGCAGGAGCAGAAAGCCTTATTGTTCTCCCATGGACCTGCTTGTGGTTTCTAAGCCCAACTTGTAACCCACTACAAAGCAGGGCTCCATGGCATGGTCACAGCATGTTCTGTGAAGTAGGGTGTTGTGAAAACACCATATTAGCATTACCAGAGCCAGCCTCTGCCTGTCCTCCTCACTGTCACTACCTCTGCAGTAGCTTCTGTTAGGTGTGAGGGGAATGGGTGCCAGTGCAGGGGTGCCCGAGGGGGTAGGGAGAGAGCTGGATGCCCTTTGCGCTGCCCACTCTTCTGCCTGCCTGAGCAGCCGAAGCCAGTCCAGGCAGCTCAGCAGTCACTGCTGCTGCCACCTGGCCAGTGGACAACCCTGAGAGGCTGCACCCAACACCATGCCCTCTGCTCACCTGTCTCAATCTGACCTGAGATCCACTGTGGCTCAGACCTGGGTTTGAGGACATCAAAACCACTGGGGGGAAAAAAATAAAAGAACTACTTCCCCCCACCCCTCTTTTTTTTCCTACCCCTCTTTTTTTAAAGATTTAAATCCACAAAGCTAAGTGACACTTAAAAATCATACATTTTCATAGAGATGTGGATTGCATAATCCAAAATATCCTGCCTCTTAGGAAAGTTGCATACTTTTATTTTCAGGAAAATAGAGAACGCCCAGAGATTTGCAAATCTATGATTTACTTCCTTTTGAAACTCTGAAGTAACTCGTTGCCATTCTTGATGTTATGTAGATTTGCTGAATTTGGAGCCCGCTTCTAATAATGGAACTCATGGCAGTCTTAACCACCTTCTAAAGAGTCCTGTCTACACTCCAAGGCATCCCAAAGAAGCCCAGCCCCTGGCACAGTGCCCACTCACAAGAACCAGCCGAGAGAACAACCTAGGTTGCTCCTGCAGTCCCTCTGTAAGTCCTGGTGGGGATGCACACCCAGCGTGCATGTGTTTATACAGCCCACTACATGGCATGTGCTGGAGAGACAGTCGCTGGTTAAATCACTTCAAAATTGTTGCATTTTCACTTCTGTTTTATTCCTCTCTGCAGTGACTGTGTCACTATCAGTCAATCACTGGGAGTCAAAAACTGCTCGGTGACACTGAACAACCACAATGGCTGTGACTTGACATAGGTGTAGTTTAGAGGAGATCGAATCGAGTCCTCTGCTGCCCTAGCTCAGAGAATCCAGATGGTTATCCTGTAGTGAAGTCTTCTGTATGTAGTAACGCAATCAATAGATTCCTCTGTAAAGCACATCCCAACGTATTTTGCATTTAGGTTAATTTTTGATAGGAAATGGATTGATGGCTCTTTTCCTACTTCATTCTTTATATAAAACTGCTGTAAGAAGATAAAAATGTGTCACTAGGCATGAAACAAATTGATAGCAGCTGTAAGCAGAAACTGGGGGAGTAGTTCATTTCATAGTCTTATTTTAGAGTTGTGGTAGTTTAAATATGGCAGGAGGAAAGATAAGAATAGTGACACAGCAATTGTGTCCTAATTTTTTAGTTACTAGCGTTGATTACAATCATGATTTTTTTCTTTTTACATTTGCCATCCCTATCCTTTTATCCTCCTTATGGAAAAAAACTCAGTACTTAGCTTTATAATTTTATCTTTGATCTATATTCACTAAACAGTACACCTTACCTTTCACACAATTAAAGGTCTTTTTAAATTAAAAAATAGTTAAAATTGTACTTTTCCTTTTTCAGATTGTACCCATTGTGGATTTGCAGGCACAGTTGAACTTCACCACAGCAGAAGGTAAGAAGACATGGTTACTCTCAAGCTTGGGATGTGGAAATAGGACTCCTGTCAACAGTGAGAGTCCCCGAGCTATGCTCTCTGAACATTATGTGAGAGGAGGCAGGAACATTAGTAGAGCATCGAGGATTCACCTGATGAGGCATAAAGGTTCCTGTGTTAAACCCTAGAAAGCGCATCATAAGAACCTGAAATGACACTGACAGTGCAAATAGTGTGCGATGTGTTTTGTGGAAGCCGAACCACTCTTTATGAACACCACGGTAGTGTTTTGAAAATTTAGAAATTTTGGGAGGGAATGGGGGAAAGGGGATGGGGAGGGGCCAAAAAAAAAGAAAAGAAAGTATAGAAAATTTGAAGGTTATTAAATGATCATCCGATTTCCATTTAAAATACCTGCTGAGCTCTCATTTCTCTTGAATCTTCTTAATTATGAAAGATTATAAGTTAATTTAGTCTGTCTAAAGGCATTTCTTTTCGATGGAAGTTAGGATTATGTCAACAGCTAATGAATTTCTTCAGTTTCAAATAGGATGTTCAGTATCATTTTAATATCACCTTTGTTTCTCCCATTGTTCGCTGGTTCCATTGCCCACCCCATCCCCTACAGTAATGGAAAGGGAATTTTAGGTTACCAGTAATTCTGATTTGACCTTGGCCAAGTAAAATCCCTGCTGTTTGCCTTAGAGACTTCTTCAATGCGTCTAGGGTAGCAAAGTATTGCGGTTAGGAACAACCTTTTTGGAATTTGTCAGATCTAGGTTTAAGTCCAAGTTTGGAAAATGTGTGCCCATGATAAAATTACCTACTCTCCATTAGCAACTATTTCCTCATCTGTAAACAGGTGGCCTTAATTATAGAGTAATACAAGGATTGAGAGAGAGATGATGATATACCTAATATACTCATTTATAAGCTGAGTTTTTCCAGCACATTTTTAATGCAGTTTTTGTGGTAAAACTAGGTGCTTCGGCTGATATTTGGGTTGACTTATACTTTAGTACATAGGGTATATGAAGAACTCTTTAAAGCGCCTTAGCCGTGAAGAAGAATCATGAACAGATTCCATCGCTGTTCTCCAATGGTAGCGCAGGGCCAGGCAGTATTTCCTTCTGCTACATAAGGTTACTATAGGTTAGAGCAGCGGTTCTCAGCCTGTGGGTTGTGATCCCTTGGGGGGCCAGATAACCCATTCACAGGGATCACCCAATTCATAACTGTAGCAAAATTACAGTTATAAAGTAGCCATGAAAATAATTTTATGGTTGGGGGGGCGGGGGCGGTCACCACCATATGACCAACTGTATGAAAGGGGGGTGGCTTGAGGAAGATTGAGAACCACTGAATTAGAGCCAAGTCCAAGGCCACTAACAGTGGCACAATGTTTGATTGCTTCACTCAGCTGACATAATATGTAAGTGCAGCTCTGCGTCATCCTGGAAGTTTACATTTTGAACTTTCTTGAGGAATAAATCCTTAAAATAATGTTTTAAAGTGTCTTATTAAGCGGTTTGAAGTACAAACTAGAAAGTGTGCTCTTGAGGAGCTGGTTCTAAGAGCTGTGTTGCTAATCCAGACTGACCGTTCGAGATGACCAAGTGCTCTAGCAGAGAGAGAGACTTTGTGCTCTCAAAATGACTTACAGCTTTGGAAACAAAGTGGGCCATACCATCCTATCCTACCTGGTCACTGTGAGTCAAAATCGACTTACTGGCAGTGGGTTTGCTATCCTGCCATGACATTCTCTTTCAGTGTTGTCATAGTCAAAACTTGAAGTAAATTCCTTTTGTTTTAATAGCCTTATTATCACTGGTATATTTTAAATCTTATTTTAATTTCTTTAGAGTTAGAAACCTTTTTCACAAGATTAAGTGGGTAAAGGGGTTAGAATAATGTCTCATTGCATATCATTTATCACAATATGTAAACTAACTATGTATATTTAAATTGTTCCATCTGCCGCCCTTCCAAGAGAAGAGCATCAAGCGTGCTGCTTTACCCTTCGGACGACCCCGGGTTCTCCAGAAGAACAGCACTGTCTGCCTTCTTTATCAGCACCAGTTTGTGAGTGGATACAGCCAGGACATCTCGATGCCTCTCTGGACATCCTATGCCGTTGGCAGAAATGCAAGTATTTGTCACCTCCTTAGCTATGTGAGGTGATTTAAAAGTATAATTATGAAGAAAAACACTGAAGGCATAGTTTCTTACCATTTATTTTGGCTCTGTACTGACTTGCCTAACTTGAGGACTACTGGTTTAAAACCATTGAGACTAAATTTCTAGACTTGTGAGATGAAGGACAAGAAGTGAAGAATCCTACCCCCTTTCCAGTTTTAATATTTTATTTTAATTTATAATTTCACTACACCCATTTAGAATCACTTGCAAATATTCTCTCAAAAGATAAAGTATTGTGACTTAATAAGTATTCCAGTTCATACATCCTAGGACTTTGCCCCAAACAAAATGTGTTTAAGCATGCCTCTGCAGAGGGTGGTTGTGGAATTTAAGAACCCTGTGCTTCCTTTGCTTGAGTGCTCTGGCTCTCAGGACAAACGCCGACAGCAGAAATCTCCGAGAAGCCTCCCACTCAGCAAAGAGGATAGCCCAGAAGTGTAGGCCTAGTTCTTTTCAGGACTGCAAAGCAGTCATCTTGATGATGGTCCCAGGAAGAAATTTACTGAGAAGCAAGTTGAAGATTGGAAGCTGCATGAATGAAGAAAGGTGCAGGAAAGTTTTAGCAAGAATTTTCCCCCATCATAATAATGTAACCTGCTTATGTTTTGAAATTAGCAAGGCCTGTGCTGTAAGAAATCATTGGGGAATCTTACCACTCACCTTACATCTCGATCTGGCCTTTTCAAACTTCTTTTTTGTTCTTAAAACTTAAAGAATATTGTAAAGGGCCGTGGTTTGAGTCTCTTGGGGAAACCAAGATTGCTATCTCTATGTAATGAAAATCAAAGAGCACTGAATTCTTGGTGGAAGGCTTAGAAAGATGCAAAACCCCCATCATAAGTAGATGGTCCTAGTTGGAGTGTGTGTCACGAAACAAGAGTTCACACCTTGACACTTTGATTTAATAAATGTTTCCATGTTTCTGGAGCAGTGCTTTTTGCTTTACTCTCATAAAGCTGTTAACTGGCTCAGAGATCTCATTCCTGGAGTTAGTATTTTGAGAATTTCTCTCCATGCCTCTAAAGTGTATATAAAGATGCCTGTGTGTGTGTTTGTAACAAGATACTGATTCAGACTTTATTTTCTGCCTGAGAATTTGATGACCCTAAGTTGGTCCTCTTGTAGTTGTTAGGTGCCATTGTGTCAGCTCCGACCCCGAACGGCCTTATGCCCAACAGAAGCCCAATGGTGCCAGGGCCTGTGCCATCCTCACAAAGGTTCTTAAGCTGAGCCCATCCATGCAGCCCCTGGGTCCGTTCATCTTACAGCCACTAACTTTTCAACTTTCTAAGGAGAGTGAGCCACATTTTGCCCCGGCATCTCTCCCCAGGTCTAGCTGGGAGTTTATGGAACCAACCCTGCTTCCATCTCTACAATGACCAGATATGATACAGATAATTCATGAAGAGATGATCTGATCTGACATTTATTTTGAGAAGCCCTGGTGGCAAGATGGTTGTGTGTAGGTCTGCTAATGGCAAGTGTAAAACCCCAGCCACTCCTCATGAAGTACAGTCTTGGAGACTCACAGGGGCATTGCTTCCCTGTCCTATAGGGTGGCTGTAAGTCTGCACCAACTCGGTGAGGGCAGCTGGTTGCTTGGATCTTTATTTTTGCGCTTAGTCTCATATTTGGCAACTCTGAGCCCTATGTCCGAGTTGCTAATAAGTTCTGAATCAGTCAACGGAAGAGGATGTGTCCTCCTTTTTCACCAAACCAAGTGGCCGGTGAAGCACAGAATCTCCCCTCATAGCAAGGAGAAGCGTGGTGCCCACCACAGGGTGGATGAGGCTAACCTGGAATCTGTGGGCTGTCCAGTGCTGTTATTTGAAGCGAAGCATGGGTTTAGGGGAGAGCTTGACTGTGTTATGTGGAGTTTGGTACATGGTCATGGAGAGAACGTTCTGCCTCCTGCCTAGACACTTCTGACAGTAGACTACTTGGTAGAGCAACTGGTACCAAACCGTGCTCAGAGGGATTGTGAAATTCAGGAAGAGCAGGAAGGGAGCGGTAAGCACTCCATTTCCCAAAGTCTTCAGGAATGAGCGGAGCGAAGGACCTCTGCGGTACCTCGGATGGAGCTTGGAATGAGAAGAAGAACCACATGCACTGCCATTGAGGTGGTTCCAGCACACAGGGGTCCTCTGGAACAGAAGATCTGCCCCTGTGGGGATTTGAGACTGTAACTCTTTACCCGAATAGAAAGCCTCATCTTTCTCCCTAGGTACTACTGATGGTTTATGAACTGCTGACCTTGTGGTTAGTGGCCTAACACGTAACCCCCTGTGCCACCACATTAGAAGACTCCAAAAACCCAAACTCACTGCCTTCATGTC